>CAHIKZ030004089.1:832500-1012500 GCA_903632075.3 Acanthosepion pharaonis | reverse complement strand
TCTATCCTGGATATTGAGCACTTTTACCCTATAAATATAGCATACCTTTAAACTCCACATAAAACAGAGAATATACTGGTTATAATAAGATACGTTGAAATTTAGAATATATTATCAGTTACAGCAAATGTATTACGTGTATCTTGCCAGGACGCAGGAACTTTTTTTTCTTTTTTGCAATTTATTTTCTTCCTTGTAATTGGAAAATCTACTTTGTCTCATCCAGACTATTACATTTGTTCAGTGAAATACTAGAAAGATTTTCCAGCATTTAGCAAGCAAACGTTAACTTGACACGACATGTGCTCAGTAAAGAATGTCTTTATCCATACAAAATATTATCATATCAATGTAGCAGCTCTGTTGGTGCATATTTCAGTGTAATGGTGAAAGGAGGACGTATGGATTTGGCTTTATTTTCAGCTTCCACCTGCCAAAAATCTTGTTTAGATTCTAAAGAATCTAAAGTTGAGGATTATGGGAATCTTTCTCTCAGGTGTTACATGAAAATGCATATTAACTGACTATAAGCTACTCGAAGATGTTTTCTTCTGCCGAAATCCATGCAGAGATATAAAGAATCATCAGATCATTTTCTGATGATTTATGTCATTGGGTAATCTTGTTAAAAATATCAAACTGTTATTTAGGCATATTTTAAAATATTGTTCGTAAACGAATCGTTTAAAGAACAAAACACTATATTGGCAACAACTTTAAGTTTCAATTTTATAATTAATTTTCGCATGAAAATCTATTAAATCCAATATTTCATAAAAATGAACATGTTTTTTTAGGAAAGCAAATGTATTCTTCATAAAGAATTTAGTTTAGACTTTGAACCAGAAGCTGCCAATGTCGATAACCAAGAACGATTTACTAACCAAGAAATTCCCTAGGAATGTTATCAAAATAAGCTGAGAAAAGATTAAACCTCTTGTCGCTAGCAATCAAGAGTGTCACGTGTCCATACAAATTCAGATCTAAAGCCTTGAATATTGTGATTCGATAACCAGGATGACCAGACAAACTGGAAATAACATATTTCGGGTTAGATTGAGTTCATCCTGGGGCCATGACAAATTTTAACCTTTATTTCTCTATCTGTGTCCCAGTAATCCGTCTCCCAAGGGGAAGTTAATTTAACTGCCCTATGCAAGAATCGGTGATTGTATATAGGGTTCCTCACTAAACAATAATAGTTTACTCAAGTCCGCAATTGGTGGACCGCGCAGCCAGAGGTTTCAAGGGTGTCCGACAGGTTTCCTCTGTTGACTGACAATTTGACAAAGTTGAAAAGCTTAATATGTTATCTGACAAGCCAGAACTTTAAAGGTTTTCCTTCACTAGCATTTCATAAACTAGTTTGTCTAAAGCATGCAGGTGTTCTACGAGGCATCACATCTAGTAGTTTCCAGCCTTTTACATCGAAGGTCTCTGTGGGCAATCATAAGATAAAACGAGTAAGCAAAGCATTACGCAAATCTAATGCCGTTCCCGTTTATTTTCTCTCACCTTCCAGTGACGCTTCATTTCTTTTATATCTCGGAGATAGATTTCTACTTTAAGTTTATTCCTTTATAAGACGTCCACTGAAAGTATTATTTTCAGTAAACATCTGATTTATTTTTCATATACTTTTCTACGTTTACATCGGCGTCTTATACATGCAATCATTCGTCAACAACTTCCCACATAAAGGAGATTGTGAAGAGTGATCATGATAGTGAAAACTACCTTCATGTTTTAATACGACAAATCTTTTGAATTTGGTACACTTCTCTCCTTTCATATGGTGCGTCTACGGTATGTAGCTACATAGTTTATGTCTATATAAAGAACTGGGGAACATCTGTGGATATAAAAATATGGACTGACCCCTGTGACAGAGTTTATTGATAACGGATTCATATGCTAAACGCGTATATTTGATAACATTTCTAAGCCTACCACAAGTTGATGAAACGAAAGAAACAAGATCCGCTAGGCTAGGGCGATAACAAAGCCCAGTATTTCCAATAAGGGCTTTAAAAATTCGCTGAGACCAAAGCTGAAGCAAAGCATTCTAAAATTCAAAATGAATGAGAAGAGCTATCCTTTATTTGACCGATCTCGTGGTTAACCAGAATTAAACCGAAGTAGAGAGATTTGACTTATGAGAGACAGAGAAAGAGACTTCCGCCCTCTCCTCCTCCTCCTCCACCACTAATGAAGATGTTTTTAATCGAAAAACAAAACTGAAACTGGATCTCGACTCGCAAAGATTGATTTGTTTGTTTTTACGTCTTATGAACACAAATCTCAAATTATAGAAGGTTGCTTAAGTATCTGGTGATCACAAGCGCTTCCCCATCTAAGTACTGACCGAACTAAACGCTGCTTAACTTCGTTGATCTAGTGAGAATCGTTTTTCTTTCAGCGTGATTTAACCTTAAGCTCAAGGAACACATAAACTGGGGTAAAGAAGGTTAAATTCTCCAAGCAAGGACGAAAAACAGACGTCGCCTCCGGAACCAACAAAGAGCCAGCTTCAGTGGGAATCTGGTAAAGTCATCAAACAACTAAAACCAAGTAACTGTCAGATACAAAATGTACATTAGGTCAATAAATGCTCACAATCGGATGAACGTGTCGAAGTAGTTTTAGTGTGTATCTCTTAAATTCCATGAAGCACTCTTTCGCATTAAAGTCGAACAATGTCATAGACGCAGAGGGAAAAACAGTTTCTCGACAAGTGTCACGAGGCCATATTGGTTTAGTGACCTTTTGCAGTCTAGAAAGGTAGTATATTGGTGTATGGTGATGGAGATAACTCTGGATTTCTCGGCAAATCGTTCGATATTATTTTGGAAATTGCGTTCACTCTCACCTGATGACTAGTATCATGAAATGTATCATGAACTATAGAATGGGTACAACCGATTGGCCTGATGGCAGCCGTTATGACATTAGAAAACTATTGACCCTGTAGCAAGATGAACCCACGCGAAGACAACATTGGCGAACTGGCAGCGAGGATTTTATCCGAACAGTCCTTGACAGTTGGAACCGCATACTAACGTATGTGACTCTTTGTGAGTATGTATCAGTGCGCCCACGTCACAATCGAATGTGACACAAGGTCAGTTTAAAAAGGTGTCTCATTTATGAATCGAAACAAAAGATATTTCACACAATACTACTCGCAGTTAAAATGGTGACGTTATAAACATGACTGAAGTGAACCAATAATATTTAGTCTTTTACTAAAATGATTTGCTCTGTTACTTTAAGCCTAAATTTGAGTTAAATTTCAGATATGATAGAAAGAGAGTGCATAGCATCGATTTCAGCAAAATGTGAGTGAATGAAGCGAGAAGATTGAACATGATAGAAATTAGAATAGTAGTTATCTGAGATGAGATCAACTTCTTATAAAACTTCTTCCTGCTTAAGTTAGTCAACATGTCCTATTGGCTAAATGATCGAATGAAACATCCGTGCCCTGTTTAGGATTTTCAGATCAAAGATATTTAGTCTATTTACAAGGTTTTTCTTTGTTATTTTTTCATCTTAGAAAGTTCTCTTATATCCAAAATGGTTATTTTGTTCAACCCTGCTTAGTAAAATCAGAGTCACTAGAATCTTTTCTCAATTGTTTACAATAGTTTTTTTTTCTTTTCCACACAACGTTTTGTTTAATTTTCCTTCCTTAAATATTTTGTAAAGTTTAACATTCTTCTCTAAGCATCCAGCAAATATTCATCATTCTTCATTTTAACAATATATATTCTTCAAGTAAAGACGTAAAAATGGGGCACAAAGTCCAAACCTATTCTTTATTTGAGTAACAATGAAATTTAAATTAAGGCAGAATTGATTGATTTTGAATATCTCACAAAACCAAATTTTCTGATCATCAGTAATAATTGAATTATTGACACGTTAAATATAATATATTTTCCAACAATCTGCTTCAAATAAAATGAAAAAGAACGATTTTAACTCTACATTCTTTTTTAGGAAGATTGGTAGCACGTGGGTGAAGCTAGTAAGCTTTGAGCTTAAACGATCTGACCTTCACCCAATGTGAAACTGAATGAAATATAAAACAGAATATTGTTTTCTTTTAAAATCGTTATATTTATTAAAGGCAATCGTGAATGTGATGGCACAAAAATAGTGAGTTCACTTCTTAGACAGGGTAGTTCAGATAAACTCAGTAGAAACAGGTCGAGTAATAAGAGTGTAATAAGTAATACTAAATAGGGACAAGACAATATATAACGAGACAAGGACAGCGGAACTAGAACAATTTAATCCCGTATATTAAATAAAGGATTCAGTTCAAAATTCTTTAAAGGTTACTTCGATCAACAAGCAGCTGATGAAGGCAGGTGGGGGTGGCACAATGAACGAAACGTTGTGATAATAACAAAAAAGATGAAGTCAACAGTTCGAATGTATAACTCCACATTCAGAAAATCGAACAGGAATTATAAAAGCAGTTAAGACTGTAATTTGATATGATTTCCGCAAAAGAAATGAATGATTGTTGCACCATTTTAAATGGGAGGCTAAGAATGTTGAGCAGTAGATAAAAAATAGGTCCTAGAAAACTAAAAAATTGGGTGCATATTAACTGAGCTACTCGAAGATGTTTTTCTTCTGCTAAAATCCATGCAGAGACATAAAGAATCATTAGACAATTTTCTGATGATTTATGTTACTGTGCAATCTTGTTAAAAATATCAAGCTGTCATTTAGCCACATTTTAAAATAAAGTTTTTTTTTCGTAGCTCAAGCTTTAATTAATAGTTCAAACAAATGAAAAGCTTTTATTCATCAAAATCTATCCCACCATATTCTATTGTCTGTTTCCATCGTTGTAGCAGAAGCTCAATTCTACGCTTATAACATTTGGTTGGTTTAGTGGCAAAAACTCCCCGTAATCATTTTCAACCTCATCCAAATTGTTCAACCTTTGTTCGCGCAAGAAAAGAACAATTGCTCGGAAAAGGTGGTTAACTGATGGCACAAGGTCTGGACTGTAGGCATGTTGAGGCAATACTTCCAGACCCTCAGGTTCCCCAAGTTTGCGCTTGATCACATTGGCAATATGTACTCATAAATTGTCATGCTGTACCGGTGCGTGTCTTCGATTGAACAATGTCGGGTAGCAAATCATCATATATTCCCTGCAGTTATTGAGCATAAAAGTCAGAAAGTTCACAGCATGACTATCTGTAACAAAGTGAAACTTCCCACTCCGGAAATTCCACCAAACACACAAGATGGTTTAAAAAAAGTTCCGAAGCCACTGTTTTCTCTTTCTAGGATTACGAAAATAGTTCGATTTTCCATCCCCATTTGGAATTCAACGTCAAAATCAGGGATATTGGGGATTTGCCAGCAATTACTTGCAAATGATCACACGTCGTTGAGACTGGTCATTGATCAGTTCACGAGAAACATCTCGGCAGAATCTATTTACAAGGCCGAGCTTATGGAAGTGTTGATTAAAGTTCTGCCGACAATGTACTAGTGTGTGTGCTTGGCTGTTTCATGCAAGACATCATTTTCCACAACAAAAGGTTTCCCTGACCTGGTTTGTCTTCGAGGCTGGTGTCATCTTGAAACGTCTGAACCACGAGGAACTTCTCGGCAGAATCTATTTACAAGGCGGAATTTATGGAAGTGTTGATTAATGTTCTGCCAACAATGTACTCGTGTGCGTGCTTGGCTGTTTAATGTAACACCTTATTTTCCACAACAAAAGGTTTCCCTGACCTGCTTTGTCTTCGAGGCTGGTGTCATCTTGAAACGTGTGAACTACGAGGAACTTCTCGGCAGAATCTATTTACAAGGCCGAGCTTATGGAAGTGTTGATTAAAGTTCTGCCGACAATGGACTAGTGCGTGTGTTTGGCTGTTTCATGCAAGACCTCATTTTCCACAACAGAAGGTTTCCCTGACCTGCTTTGTCTTCGAGGCTCTTGTCGTCTTGAAACGTCTGAAACCCGAGGAACTTCTCGGCAGAATCTAGTTACAAGTCCGAAATTATGGAAGTGTTGATTAAAGTTCTGCCGACAATTTACTCGTGTGTGTGCGTGGCTGTTTCATCAAAGTGATTTTAACTTATTCAAGTGTTCAGACTAGGAGTTGCTTTATCAGAAAATGGAGACATCTTCCAGATAGACGCTCTTCACGCATTAGAGACCATTGTAAGTTTTAACTTACACTGAACCATTACTAGAAATGTATTTTCTTTGTGTATGTGTGAAAATGAAAGGTAAGAGAGAAAGTGAGGAAGAAAGTGTAAGTGTCACGTAGCTTCGTGGGGAGGAAGGGTGAATGAGTAAGGGGATTTCTTTTAAGCTGTGCTGTTGTGATTCTGTTGCAATATGTTGCGCTCCTTCTCCCTTCCGGCTTGTTTGGTCTATAAACTTTGCTTATATATTTTTCAAGCATGTTTTTTTTTTTTTTATTAACGGCGAGAAGGCAGTCCGTTGGTTGAAAAATGTTAAATATTTATTTTCAAAGGATTAATTTATTAACCGGAGGGATGCGCTGATCCTCCGTCACAAAAACCTTTCGCTTTTTTTTAAATTTTTTTTCATTTGATGATTGACTATCTTGGTGTTTATTTCCGTCTTCGCTCCACAGCGTTATCATTATTATCAGGTGACACAAATCGACATACATCTGATGATGGCCTGAATGCCCAATGGTTGTAATAAAAACAACAAAGATAAGGACAGTATTCCGCATGTAAATAATTTAGCAAACTATAAATAATATTTTACCCAAATATTTTTCTGTTTATCTGCTCTATATTTCTTTTATAAAACTAATAAATATCAGTAAAAGTTGAATTTACATTTCCAGGTTTGTATTTTTTATCATTTCTTCCCAAGCAAGGTGTTTATCTAAGATGCAAAGGAAAGTGAAGAAAACTGATAAAAATTTACTGAGGAGAAAAACAATAGAAAACAGGATTCAAGGAGACATAAGATAATGATCGATGTTGCATTTAATATTTAAAGATTATAGTTAATAGAAAAGCAAGACGCTAGAAGAGAGTTTAACAGGTGAGAAGTGCAGGAGAAAAAAATATCAGAATATAATTTACGATTACATTTAGCAATTTCCAAAGTAAAAGGAAGTGACCTAACTGCCAATCTGGTATTACGTTTAAATTCATGTAGTAGAGGGGTCAAAGAAGAAAGCTCATCAGGATAATTGTTACGAAAATATTTGTCGAAAAAGCAGAGGGAAGCCACGTTATGGCAGTAGAAATGTGATTGAAGCCTAAATGTCAGATATTATTTATTTCGTTGCTAAAAATTTATTCGAAAAAGAACAACATGAATTATATTGTTCTAGAACTTTTATGAACTTCGAAATGTCAACAAAATCTACTTTCCTTTTTCAGCTTCTTAATCCAATATTACAATTTTTTCGAAATGATTTCTATCGATCATTTTGCAAAATATTAAAATATTCTTTTATGAGAAACAAATAAAAAGAGAATCGATAGAAGTTATGTCAATTATAGTATCAGAAATAACGATTTTGCTATGAACTTTTGCAAATAAATCTTTGAAATATATGATGCAAAAATCTATAGATCAAATTAATAGTGGCAAGTGAATGATAAAAATAAAAAAATTGAACTTTTTTAAAAATACAAGCAAGGCGATAATCCCACTAACACAGGAGTGAAAAGAGAATGAGAATACTTTAGTGAGAAGAAAGTACAATAAAAGACCAGTTTTCAGAAAGACAGAAGATTGCGATTGACGTTGCATTTAAATTCTTGATGACTATAGGTGACAGGGAAGTAAGTAACCGGAAGAGAGTTCCACAGGTGAAAAGTGTGAGAAAAGAAACAATTAGTATAGAAATTACAGTTATATCTAGCTATTTCAGCAGTGAAACGATATGACCTAGTATCTAATCTAGTCGTATGTTTAAATTCATGCGGACATGACACCAAAGAGGAAAGCTCATTAGAACAATTGGCATGAAATATTTATAGAAAAGTCAGAGGGGAAGCCACGTCACTGCGGTGGGAAAGTGACTAATGTCGAGATGCCAGGTCAGGACCAATTATATTACAGACCCTTCGTTGGATTTTCTCGAGATATATATCAAGAGAACCACATCAAATATGGCAGCGGTATTCAATTCACAGACGAATGGTAGATTTATAAATGTTTAAGATGGATTCTGACAAGAAAATCTGTCTGGCACATTACAGTAAACCAACTTTTCTAGCAGCAGACCTAGCATTTGATTCAATATAATCATTCCACTTCAAGCCAATGGAAAACGTGAGACCAAGAAGACGCTCTTTAATGTTAGCATCAGTCATGCTGATATCAGACAGAAAAGGATTTCTATGGCGATTGAAATATATTTGTTTCGTTTTGGTGGTGTCAAAATTTACATGACATTCCTTGCCCCAATTAACATTTGATTCTAGGTCATTTTCGAAAGCAGCTGCCAGTTTTACTTTGTTGGATCTGGCGTACATAATATTAAGGCAAGTGCCTATATATATGTAGCTTTTACAAAAATGTATGAAATAGATTCAAAGTGCGATTTTAAAATGATTTTTATACGCTTTTATTGATGTTTAATATCATAATATCATTAACTAAAAGTTGCGACTAGTATGAATACAAATTCTCTTTAAATAAAATGACATCAAAATGTTGCGAAAATTTAAACCATTTGTATGCCTGCATGTAATTAATTATCGTAGGTAACTGGCAGTTATTCTTTAACTTTATACTATAGCAAACATCTTCACTCTTCGAAGAAAGGAAATCAAATAAGAGCATCTTTTAAAAATATGATTTTGTTTATAGTATCGATGTTACTTTTAACTAACTTGTATACATTATTTACAACTGGACTAATGTTCTTATTTTTTCTTGTCATCACAACATTCCAGCTGTCGATACGAGTAGCCTTCAGGGAATTTGACCTCTTATGTAATCTACTGGGGTAGGTTTTATTCTGCTGTCCCTGTTTAAGGATATTTCGTTTTTTTTTAGGATTTTTTTTCAGTTGTTGCTAGTCATGTTTCCACTGAGTTTGACTGAGTTAAGATTTCAGGATTGAACACACAATTACTTTGACACCAAATCACGAATCAGAGCTTTAATTCTCTAGGCTGTTACCCCGTAGGACAATCCTGAACCTAAAACATAGATCCTTGTATATTAATATAGCCTACAGACTTTCTCCACTGTTCTTTCTTTCTTTCTTTCTTTCTTTCTTTCTTTCTTTCTTTCTTTCTTTCTTTCTTAATGGATCCCATATGCTATGTAGGTAAATGCTAGGCCGTCAGGGACTAACATATGCGCTTATTCCTTCAGACGTCTTATTCTTCAATGTTTTCCTCTGTCTAGTATTTTTACTTAATTCCACATGAATTGGCGAGCCCCTTTAACTAGTATATGTGTGTGTGTGTTATTAAAAATCATATACAAGTATTTTTTTAAATTAAAATTTAAAAAAATTAAATTCTCTTATTTGCATGCAAAATTTTCTATATCCGATTTCAGTGAAACTAAATACTGTCCAAACGTTTGAGATCATTTTTCTAGATATGTATTTTTTTTGTATGTAAACAAGAATAGATAATTTAATCTTTTAATTCCTTATCTCTGATCTTCAACAAAATATACATTAATGAAGAACTTGTCTAGATACACACACTCTTTCACACACACACAAACAAACATATATATATGAGAGATAGAGAGGGAAAGAGATTTCAAGATCAGCTTTTTTTTAGAAATGTGCTCATTTTAAAATAAACACTTCTTAAATAGTTGAAATGAATGCGTCAAAACTGCCTTCTTGAAAGTTAAATGCACAATAGAAAATGACTTTCATATATCTCAAGAGATTTTTGCAATAGAAATTCAGACTAACTACCACTTCGGTCATTTCAGGATACCCTCTAGATCAAAAACTCACGTATACTTACCTGAAAATGTCATTAATTCTATTCTCTTTGCCTTTATATTTATTTTACTTATTTTATTACAACTCCCACTTACATTCTCTCGCAAGAGCGAACATTCCATTTTTTTATCCATTCACACCAGGTCAGGCGATAATGCTACTAAGACGCAAGGAGCTACTTGGAGTGAAAGAGAATGAAAAGACTTTAGAATCGGAAACCCAGTCCTAAATATGAGACAAGGGATAAACTTCTGCTCCTGCTAAAAAATAAAAAAGCGAGGAGGTGTGTGAACCGCTTTCAGAATAAAATATTTGCTGTTACATGTCAACAACGATGCTTCAAATCCATTGACTGCACATTTTTAGAACAAGTAGATTCACTAAATGCTAAATTTACGTCATGCATTAATTACTAAGTTTCTTCGCAATTCTTTTAGTAAGTTATTAATAATTTTCATAATGTATTTATATTTCTTTGGATTTATAAAAGGCAAAGTCATTTTATAAAACAAAAGAAATATAATTATGAGTTGTAATAAATGTTAACTCAATGCAAATAAACAAAACAGTGCAATTAAATTAACGAAATAATTTTCGGTATCACTGAAAGGGTACTATTCGCTGATAAGCATTTGTTAATGAAGAACTCTTGTCATTTTACAGAATTCATTGATCTCCGTACACACACAGACATTAGTAGCAGCAGGCCTAATATACTGACGTCTGTTTACGGTCACTGACCCCAACTGCTTTTTCTTTCTCAAAATCCTTGACTCTCTTCCAATATGTTGCATGACATTGCACATTCTCAGAAGAGAGTCAGAAAAAACACATTTTCAAACATGGCACGTACACCTAATCGCCGAATTTTTCATCCTGTAACTTCATTGGTCATTGCGTTTCAAGATAAGATTATGAGGCTTGTGCGTGCATTTATTACATTGTCTCGTGCATATGCTTATTACATTGTGTATTATATATTATCTTGCCTCATGTCGGTGTTATATTGTCTTGTATATGTATTTGCTACATTACTCTGCACGATTTAATTATATTGTCTTTTATAGGCAGTTATTATAGAGTATTATGCAAGTAATCGTTGAATGATATTTTCTATATATCACGTATCCTTATATGATGGGTTTATGAAATATTCTCAACTCGACCAAGAAGCACTTTCCAAAGCATTCCGACGTTTGGTTATTTGGTCAGAAAACAGATTCACGCATCATACCAGTTCAATAATAAAGTAACTTAACCTGATTTAAGATCAGACAAAAACCAAAAGCAATTCTGCAAACTTAACTTTCTACACTTGTTTTTCTAGATAATGAGTTTTGTCAATTTTACCCATTAAAAATGTAGAAAAGAAGTTACCACAAGTTTTTAATTGATTTTAATGTATTCCTTCGATATACTGAAAATATCTGTCACAAAAGACAATTCTTTTAAAAGTGTAATCATTAAACATTTGCTCTTAAATATTATTCTTGTTGATTTAAGAATTAAAATTATTTAGAATAAGTTTCATAAAAAACATATAATTAATATACAGTAAGTGGGAGTGAAAAGAATTAAAGTTGTTGACGAATTCCTCAATTTGAATAATATTGGCATCATAAAATCTACCTATCTTCTTTTTTATCTTGAGGCAAACACTTTGTGCAATATGAGATTTATTTTTCGTTAAAATTCATATTTTGACTATTTACTATATCTCCCTTAATATATAATACCTCATCTTGTACAAAAACTATTAAAAAAAAGAAGATATTCTAAAATAGACAATATCCGCGACAAAGCAAACAAATAACCCAAGCCAACAGTTTTAAGAATAATGGCTGCAGAGAAAGAATCATATTTGCCAAAAAGTTTGTGTTCCATTCTTTTCAGAAACAAGCGTGGGTACGTCGGGGTGTGGGGGCTGATATTAGTAGAGAGATAGATACTAATACATATCAAGGAAAGTACTTTTTATTCTTTTAGATAGATACATTAACTCAAATATTTCTATTTTATAATAGCCTTTCTTAATAATAGCTGAAGAAAGAAAAATTAATCGTTTATTTGACTAAAATACAAGGCAATTATTTTCATGCAACTAATGGTAAAAAGGCATTCTTTAATTTTTGCTTTTCAAAATGCTCTTCACAAATGTATTTTTTCTCAAACGACAACAAAGTCTTCCCTATCTATATTTATTTATTCAGTTAATCTTTTAGGGGGGGTCATATATAACATATCTTACATATATTATAAATGGATTATCGATATAAATGCACTTAAACAGAATACTGGCTGACAAACTCTTGGAGATCAGCATTTCTTTGAAATTATGCATCAGCTTGAAAGTTAGTTTAAAAATAAGTTTGATCCGCGTAAAATGATTAAAACGTTAGCATTCGCTAAAACAATTCGACGGCAATTTTACATTTGTATATCATCATTGTAAAAAGAAAATTTTTATTTTAAACCTGCAAGAGTCGCTTTTATTCGTATATATTTCTACAGTTGGCATAACTGTAGAAATATATACGAATAACAGCGACTCAGATGAAAATTTCGTGTCATTTTTACACCGACTGAACATATAAAATATTAAACGAAATTAATTAGCTTGATAATTCTGTTAATAGTACTACCGTACTCGGAAAAAATAAAATGTGTATTATAAAAAATATTAATTTGTTTATTATGTGTGTGTGCGCGCGCGTGCACGCATGTATGTGTATTTAGGCAACAATCCCACTTTCATACATATTTCGTTGAAAAAGACTGACAAGTTACTTAGTCTTTTTATGTTTTTCTTTTATGCATATAAGTTCAGAATGTACTAACCGTATTTGGTAATTAAGAGTATGACTATTTTCAGCAGCTTTTATAACGTCTACAAACAACACTTGCACACCATTTATTATAGTCAGTTAGTTATGTGCCATGCGTGATACACGCTTAGGCGATCATGTAACTTTCGATACATGACTGACGAGGCATATTTAAGTAGACCAGTTGCCATCCAAGGCTATAGAATCCGGTCTGTCCTACTATTTACCCATAGCTGGGAGGAGAAGAAGATGATTCACAACTTTCACAAGGGTATTAGCACGTAAGTGAATGTGATGGATTCGACTGGAATTCGAACTTGGCTCTCCGATTCCTCAATCCGAGATGTTATCCATTACATTTATTATAGTAGTATAACAAAAAACTTTGAAAATGGCTAACTGTTCAGCCGAAAGCATTCGGAACTAACTTTTGGACAATTTTTACATTCATTAACCCCAGAAAGAAAAATACATACAAGAAAAACATGATAGATGTGGAGATAGATGTTAAAAAATAAAAGACAAAATAAGGCGCAGATACATGTCCGTGCGTTCGAGCATACATACAGACGAAGTTGTAATTCTATTTCGGTGTCGGGACCTTAGCTTTTTATGTGTAGCGATGTTCGTTTTAACAAGAAGCGGGTAGGGGTGTTCTTGACGCTTTTCTATCGCATGGACCGTCAGAGAAACTTACACTACCTATCACACCCACATACACACATGTGTAGACACGCACATACACTATTATTGATCTGGGCTTAGCCTCCAATTGCTTATGCGGGTATGTTGGTGTGAACTAAAATATGTACACCTATATATGTATGTGTCTCTGCGTATGACAGTGCTACACCAAACAAACACAGAATTAGATTCCCCTTCCCGCCACCAAACACAGTCAAAGAAGCATAAATAAACCCAATTTTACAAAATAAACCATGATGATTGTAGTAAAATCGGAACCAGTGAATAAACTTATACCAAAGCTTTATTGCCCTTTACTCTGACTACTCGTCTACTGACGGATTACACAGGGTGTTTTTTATACCTCCAGGTCTTAATGATCACAAATGCGTGTAAACCCAGGGTCACAAACTCATATCCATACAACTTATTATGTTACCTATATTTCAACTTCCAGTGGGACAAAAGGGTCTTTTGTGAATACGGATTTTGCGATGTCTTACTTGAGTTTTTCGAACGCTTCTATTGCTGGCCGAGAAAAGGGTAAAGATCTTACTTGTATTAATGGACGTATCTTCTCTGAGAAAGAGGCGATCCATTGGGAATAGTGGGCGAACATGCCCATAGCTGGGATTGGCAATCTGGGCAAGGGTTTTAATCGCTCTGGGTCCGGCGCCATTGACCCGTTGCTTATTGTATAGCCCAAAAGATTGATATTATGTTTCCCATACGAGCATTTGTCATTATTTAGTATGAGGTTATATTTACTTATGGCATCCATGAATCGTCGAAGGCTTTCGTCGTGGCTCTTCTGATCGTGGCCACATATAGTTACATTATCTATATAAATAAAAGTACTTTCAAGTTTTTCATCCATTATGCTTTTGTCGATTATTCTTTGAAAACTGGCTACGTTATTAGTTAGCCCAATAGTTAGCTGGTACAGCCGGCCAACTGCTTCAAATGAAGTGTAGGATCTGTCTTTTGGCTTAATCGCCACCTGATGATAAGCACGTTTCTAATCTAACGTGCTGAAAATACTATATTTAGTTATTTCGCATAGCATGTCGTTTATGCGTGACAACGGAAAAGCATCCAGAAGACTGAACCAGTTAATTGTCTAAGAGTAATCGATAGCCACACTTTACTTATTTTATTTTTTTATTTACTTTATTTTAGTTATTTATTTATTTTTTGGTTTTCTGTGCTTGCCAAGTACGTCACCATGGAGGGCCCAAGTATATTAATACTTGGGTCCACCATGGTGGCGTACTTGGCTCAGTTATTCTTTCTTGAAGCATTCTTTTTCTTTCGGACCCTATAAATTGTCATGCGAATAACGTCGGCTTTTAATAGCTATTGGCTTACAGTCCTTTGCCAGCTTTTTAAAAAAGTGAGGGGTACAGAATGTTGGCTGCAATCAGTCCGCAAGTCCGCAATACAGGTTTATCTCCGCCGAATAGAATTTCTTTTCTAAAGTGTTGCTAGAAAAAATTATGGCCCAGTATTACCTCAAAACAAAGGTCTTTCAGTATCTATAACTTAACAGCTTTATATGAGATGCCGCTATAGGTCAGCCAAACAATATCCACTTACGTGTGATGACAAAGCTGCGTTCGTCATTGTTACTCTCTTGGAGGAGGGAACATAATGCCATTTATGGGTTTTTACTAGACTGTCTCTTATATAGTTTTCCGAACAGCCAGTGTTTAATAATGCGTTGATGAGGACTCCGTTAATTTTAATTTTTATAATAATTTTTGAAAGACAGTCAGGGAACACGGTCAATTTTGCAGAAAATGATAACGAACGGTTAGCTTTGTAAGAGATATTTTTAAATGAACGGCATACCTTGGAGAAATGTCCTATATTTCCACACTTGTAGCAACGAGCTTCCTTGCAACAGTGACAGGTTGTTCTGGGGTGTTTAAAGGTGGGACATCCTGGGCAGAATCGTCAAAGAGAGGAGGGATAGTAGGAACAGGTTGTTTTAGAGCGGCACCGACAGTATCGGGTTGAAAATACGAGCTGGACTGCTGTATAGCAAACTCGCAAGTATAAGTTTGTTCATAAGCAGCTTTCAAGGTAAGGGTCTTATTTTCAAGAAAGCGTTGCCTTACCTGAACATTGCGTAGGCCATTTACGAAGGAGTCTAGAATATGTTCCTCTTGTGCCTCCAAAGCGGTCATGGGACGAAAAATGAAGTCCCTGCTTAATATCCGATGGATCTTTAGGAAATGATCCAATGTTTCGCAGATTCCTGTTGCCGGGTAGCAAGTATATGTCATGTAAATAGTTCATTTTGTTGTTTCACGTAGGTTGCGTGTAATCTTTCTATCTTTTCTTCATAAGTTTTACAGTCTACAATGATATGGTTGATTGAATGAGACACATAGTCAGTCAGAAGAGCACACTTATTAATAAGCCGATTCAAGGAGTAGAGTTTCAACAAAGTTCGTAAAAGTTTTGAGCCAGTGTGTCCAGCGTTTATCTGCTGCTTCGCTTTCAGAGTCATAGGTAAATCGTTCTGGCTGCATATAAAGTTCCATTGAAAGTGCAATAAAATGTAGTAAGAAAAGAACCAGTGAATAAACTTATACCAAAGCTTTATTGCACTTTACTCTGACTACTCGTCTACTATTTAACCACAGTACCTTGTGAGTTGTTTTTAAAGAAATTTGTATAAAAGAGGGATTGCTGCCCAAATACACAATTATATATATGTGTATGTGTGTGTGGCATGCTATGTGCTGTGATATGTGTATTCCCGTTGTTTTCTTAGTTTAGTCTTTACTGTCTTAATTCTTCGCCTGTATTAAGAAAGGAAAATGAATAAATGTGAGTGTCAGGTTTATTTGAGTTTCATGTCCATTTTAGTCATTGCTGCTGTTGAAAGTTCTCAACTGACGTGGTTCCTGTTATCTGATACAGTTCTTTGCTTGTGATTCTGTAAGGCCAGTCCACGAGATTCGAAGAAGGATGAAACCTACACGCTTCACTCTGTTTTTCTATTAGATGATTTTGGGGGGATGTGGTATGGAATGCTTAAATAATCAGTGCCCATCTCTTCCTATTTGTGCTTGTATATGCGATCACAAACTGCAGACGATACGGTGCAACTTTCAGACAAAAAAAAAAACAATGAGACGCAGCAAACTATGAGATTGATGAGAGGCTCATAGAATATATCATTCGCGAAATAGTATATCCAGAAGAACAGAATTACAAGCGAAAGACAATGATATTGGAAAATGCTGTACAGTTTGTGAAGAACTGTGAAGCTCAGTGAATCATAGGAATATCTAAAGCTCATACAAACTGAATGCGCTCAGTCTGTTGCCATACAAAAGAGTCATAAGATCAACTATTGTACAAAATACTTGAAAACAGAACAAACACAATGAAAACGTCCTAGTATATAGCACAGAATACTGAACGTGGAAACGTAGGTTAGCATTTTCAGATAGAAGAAAAGAAAAGAATAATGATCATTCGAAAGACATGACCACCTCAGAAACGATACATTCTAAAAGACTAACAATACTGACACAATAAATCCATCCATGCTGTTGACAACGACAGAAATGAAGAAAGATTTTAGTGTTAAACTTTTGCGCAATAAGCAATTTGGACAGTAGAACTGAAGTTACCGCAAAGATCAATATCCAGATGTCTGGTATAAAACGACAACCAGCAAAATTATTGATAAAAGAAGACACTGAGATAGAAAGAAATAACGTATCATAAATAGATGCATCAAAATCTACCAGGAGAACTGATGAAGAAACCATATGCCATACCGATTGTAATTCCACAAATTGTCACTATTCAATTGGAATGTGGGAAGAGTCTATAGAAAAATTCTTCTTTGCGGATACAAGTGGACCAGCAATTTTGAGACTGCTAATCTGTCGCAAACTTGGAATTGTAACATCTGCATTGCGAAATATAAATGTCAATCCAACTGATAAAAATATTGAAGATCTGCTACCAACTTATTCGCAGTAATTCGACCTCAGTGGTCCCTTCTCAGATAAATAATATATTATCCTCGACCCTACGAAAAGTACCCAATTCCCCTCAAAGACGAAGTGAAGCGTGAATTGGACAAGATAGTAAAGTATGGCATCATTATAAATGTCGAAGAACCAACTGACTAGATCAGTCTTCTGTCATTGTAGAAAAAATTAATGGGCGACTGAGAATTTGCCTTGATGCAAATAATTTGCCTAGACGTAAAGTGATCAAAAGATACCATCACAGAATTCCAACTATGAAAGAAATAACACACATGTTTGTCGCTGCAAAATATTTCAAGTAAGATTGAGTATCTTTTAGTGCCCGAAAGAAAGAGATGGATTATCAAAACTACAAAACAAAGATAAGTGTAACATAATAAATAATTTGATGCAAGAATAAAATTTCATCACAAACTCACAGAGCTGAAAGAAGAATGCAAAATTTGTTGAGATATCTGTCCTAAGAGAACTGGTAATTATTGGTTTCTTAGATAGGAAAGAATGTATCGACATCTATCATGCCATATTGGTCCTTCAGGGATGAACTTTGGATGAAGGACTCCTTGGTCCTAAAGGAAGATGCAATATTGTCCCATAAACACGAGGAAGGAGATTCGCAACATCACATCACACCAAGGTGTCAAAATGTGCATCAGAAAAGTCAAAACGTGCGTATAATGGCCTGAAGTGAACAGATATATTGAATTTATCCTATACGTTAGAAGTATCAAAATAACCAGTTATAGGTTTCAACATTTTTTGCTAAATAGAGGTTACAGAAACACTTCTTTTCTTTCTTAATGAAGCTAACTCAACTTTTGTATAAAACTGGCTTTGTCAAAATAATCTATCCATCTATAACAAACTTCAAGAGGACATTACTTGTCATGGAAAACATTATTCTAAAAGGGACATGTTAGATCGCGTAACCTTTTTTGTCTGTTTTACGGCATGGGTGACATGATAAATGAAACATGTGACAGTAACTTTACATTAACTCTTCTGCTTAAAGACATGCAGAACGCATTCTTTTGCCCACTTGAGCACTCGCTGATAACTATACGACCTGAATCACTTCTGAGAAAAACGATTTGGTGAAATCAAGTACCTTACAAAAGGGGATTTCTGGTAGATGCTTTATCCTATTTCTCCCCCTGACTTTACCATTTGATAACTCTTATGATTGTAGCAAACTCTGTTTCGTGTCCACTATTTCTTTTTATTTTATTATTTTCCGAATGTTTTATGTTTTCATTTTAGTGTTTGCTACAGTAAACTCGTTTCTGCTATGGTAGGGTTTCACAATCCTTATACGTTTTGTATGCTTCAGAAGCCGAAAAGTCATGAAAATTATGGCAACAGTCTGAAAAGGCTTAATTGAATGTTACGATATTTTCCCAAGCCAGGATTAGATGTAAAGATATTATTGTTTTGATGAGAATAAGCATTAAAAATGTTTGAATCATTATTCCGTTGTTAAATGTATACCTCTACCAAATTACATAATAGTGCTAAAAATTTTCCACTTCCCTCGGTACTTTTAAAAGAATTTAGTCCACCAGAATTGACACTGATCTTCTCCCTTTAAAAGCAACAGAGAAGTTGCAGCCAAAGAAGACAGTTACCTTATCACCCAAAACTACGGTAATAATCACCACGGAGCCAAACATGCCGGGTTATATTTCTTGACTCTTCAATAATTTTTCAGTAAGTTATTCAACTTATAGTTATGACTGTTTGCAAGGTAATTTCTTCGATGTGAGAGAAACAATATTTGTTAAAATATTTATTCAGTATTCATCATGGCATTAGTACTTTCTTTTATGAAGACATGGATATGTTTCTGAAAATATTTCGAAAGAAACTTTCTATCTTCATAATGAAAGCGTGTTTATACAAAATACAAGAACCAGCATAAATTTGCATAATTATTATTCAGTCTTTACTCGAATTTCTTTGATATTCATTCTGTCGATTTTTATCACAACTGTCAGATTGTTATTCTACGTCTGTTGAATAATGATATGGGAACTGCAATACAAAGCAAGAGAAATAAAATGGAATGCTGGATTCTATTGGGAATGTCGAATTGGAGTGTCTAGCAACTCTTTAGTCATCTGAAAATTCACTGAGGCACACAGGCTTCCCGTGTGAAAGGAACAATCATCATCCCTTGAGATTTGTTTGGCCACCTAATTTGCGAGGAATTGATCAAGTGGTTTTACGAAGATTTACAGTGCTCTAAGAACCCTTCTGGATTGACGAACTTTGTTTGGCCCAAGTCTTTTTTCTTTGTTAAGTTATTGTTTTAAGTTTTTTTCTGTTAAGTTATTGTTTTAAGTTTTTTTTTTATTTCTTCCATTTCTTTTGTTGGTTTTATTTTTCTGGGCTTCGGCCCGCATATTTTTTTTTATTTTAGTCCGGTTTGACTAAGTCTTACCGGACGACTGCTTTTTTTATTTCTGTTTATTTCTGTTTAGTTTTTGTTTTAATTTAGTACAGTTTAAGAAAAGAAGAAAAGAAAACTTTTTATTTTTTTT
This sequence comes from Acanthosepion pharaonis, assembly GCA_903632075.3. Lineage (NCBI taxonomy): Eukaryota > Metazoa > Mollusca > Cephalopoda > Sepiida > Sepiidae > Acanthosepion > Acanthosepion pharaonis. The sequence continues at coordinate 992,470 of CAHIKZ030004089.1, read as the reverse complement.
CCTTTTTTTTTATTTTACAGTTTAAGAAAAAGAAAAAAAAAACTTTTATTTATTTAATTAGCGACTTCGGTCGCATTCTTTTTTTTTTTGGTTTGACTAGTTTGTTTTTGCTTTTAATTTATTTTCTTTAGCGGCTTCGGCCGCAAAACTTTATTTTTTTTTATTCTTTTTCTTTTTGTACATTTTTTAATTTTTGTAGAAAAAAAAAAGAGAGGAGTTTCTGTTTTTTCTTTTATTTTCGGCTGCCTTTGGGCGCCATTTTTATTTTTAAAAAAAAGTCTTACCTGTTTATTTTCTTTCAGTTTATCTTGTTTGTCTTTTATTTTATTTTACTTTTAGTTTATTTTTAAATTTTAATTTCCTGGGTTATCCAGGCTTTCTTTATTTGTTTTATTTTTTTTCTCCCAACTCCTCTCCCCGTGTTTGTGGAAAAATTTTGAGAGACCCGCAAGTGGTAGTCTCCACGCTTTGACAACATGGCCGACGAAGGCAGTCGGTCGAATGTGAAGAAAGACCTTTTCGGGAAGGTTGCTAATGCCGACCCACCGGATAAAACTGAAAAAAAGCGGGCTGAAAAGAGCCCAAAAACTGACCATGGTAGTAGCTCCAAGAAAGGAAATAATACAAGAAATGACCAAGTGCCAAAGGAGGCACAAAGTAAGACGTCCGAGGATTTGCCCTCCTGCTGGAAGTCCCCCCTAGTTGTATTTTGAACATGGCGGATTTCCTGGATAAGGCGAAAGGCTACGCCCATCTTGTTAATAAAGATGGGTTCGTCGAAGTTGTCCAGGAACTCGATGTGTTCGCAAAAAGAATGGTGACCGTTTTTGTGGTGGACAAGAAAACTCGTAAGATTTGTCGCTCCACAAAAGACACTGTGATTAAATCACTTTTGTCCTTGGGGATAAAACCCCAAAGAGTTATTAAGGGTACTGGGTTCTTCATGTGGGACATTCTGCTACCCACACCAGAAGATTGCCTGGCCATGGCCAAAAAGGAATTAATTACAAAAGATTTTATTATAAGAACCGAATATGAAGGCCGCAGGCGAACCAGGGTGGCCGTTTTCGAGGTTCCTCCTCAAATTTCGGGAGAGCTCCTGGCTGCATTTTTCATGCAAGTTCGGCCAAATTTTAGGGGCTCTCTCTGACAATTTGAACGGGGGATGGACTTTTGACATCATGCTCGATCAAAAGGCCTTCAAGTCCGTCCCCAACCGTTTGGTGTTTGGCGACCGGAAAATGCCGGTCATAGTGACCGGTAGGAGACCAACTTGCTGGAGGTGTGGAGAGACTGGTCACCTTTCCTCCTCCTGCCCAGGGAAGAAGGCCCCTGGAGGTCCGGTCGCAGGTGACCAAAATCCCCCCTTGGCCGAGAAAGTAAAATCCGCGGCGCCTGTAATGGGCCTAGCTGCGAGGCGGACCGGTGAGGATAATCCCTCATTACCCCCAAAACCGACGCCTTCCACAAGTGTGGATAAGGATAAGGATGAGGAAGAATGGCGCCTCGTAGTTAGGGGCAAGGGGAAGACCCAAACAGCGGTTCCTCAGTCCCAGCATGACCCCAAGGACAAAGTCACCTACAGCCCCATTCCCTCTACCAGCTCTGAGGGCGACGCCTCGGCGTCTTACGAAAAAAATACGACAGATGCGCAAAAATTAAACGAACCCGGTTGGCAAAAGATCCTAGACCTAAAAAAAACTTAAAGAAAAATTGGAGACAAAGCGGGGTAAAAATCAAAAATCGCTGGGGGCGCCGGGCCCCCTATCCTCTGCCCCGTCTTCCCCTTCTTCATAAAAAAAAACATTTACCAAACCACCTCCGCCCAAATCTGTGTCAAACTCTCCGACTAAATCACTTCATTCAGCTAAACCTTCGCCGGTGAGGACGCCTTCGGGTTGGACTCGCTCTACTACACCCAATATCACACCCATGTCAACTCCCATGCAATCTCCACACAAGAAAAGGTTTAGAAGTCCGGATTCCAAAAGTAACAGACAAAAAGAAAAAAAAGCTCAAACCACCATATCTCCCAGAGGAAGACGTCTGCCGCGTATCCCGGGACCAGGCGGAAAAAGTATTCGGGCAGACAAGAAACCCAAAAGACTTAAAGGTTCTTTGGAATCTTAAAATGATTAACGGAGTAGACGTTGAAAAGCCCGAAAATTTCCCTTCTGCCAAAAGAATCCTAACTGTAATAAGAACTGGCCCGGGTACGCGGGAGATTTGGGGCATGATAGAGGAGGCCCAGTCGTCTCTAAAAATGGTGCCCCCAGCTGCCTACCTTTTTGACCCTGAAATAAATGATTCTAATGAAAAACTAAAGGGAGGGTCCCCGTTTTCGTTCACCCATCCCTTTATAGAGCACTCAAATTAACCTACCCTTCGGACATCGGCGGTTTGTCTCAGGATGATACTGTCGAGAATGAGATGGCGTCTGGATCTATGGGACGAGCTGTCGGTGTCCTCACACCAGCCATGTTCTATCCTGAAGGGCAACCCTAATCGGTTTCACAATGGCACTTTGGTTAGCTAGTTTAAATGTCCGGGGCCTGAGGTCCGAGTCTCGCAGGGCGAGGCTCTCTCGTGACCTTCAGCGCCTCAGGGTGAATATATGTTGTATACAAGAGGCCCGGTTTTCTTCTCATGATCGTGAGGACATACTGTCTAAGGGGTTCGCCCTTTATTCAGCATGTTTTGATGGTCGTTCGAGGGGTGTCTCTTGGCTAGTGAGCAGGTCTTTGAAGGCTGCATGTACCCTTGTCTTCGCGGACCCGGCGGGCAGGCTTTGCGTGCTGGATGTTACCATAAAGGATAAGGTTCTTCGTCTCATTGGGGTTTATGCGCCCAATATCCATTCCGAGCGGCCTGCTTTGTTTCGGCAGATCGCGCCGTTCTTGACGACGTCTCGTCGGGTAGTTTTAGCGGGGGATTGGAATGCCGTCCTTGACCCCGATATAGATCGTATAGGGCACAAACAAGGTACTAACAACCCGGATGTGAAACCATTTCGGGACTTTATCGATGGGTTTGATCTCGTCGATAAGTTCCGGAATGATCTCGTCGATAAGTTCCGGAATGAACACCCTCGGGAGTTAGCATGGACTTGGACAACTAGTGGCAACTCGGCTCCTGGCTCGCTTGCGAGCTACCTGGACCGAGTCTTAGTTAGGAGAGTCGATGTAGGGCTCTTAGGGTGTCCAAGTTTCCATTATATAGTTTATACGGATCATAGGCTTGTCCGGGTCCGTGTAAACTTAGATAAGCCTAAGGTTAGGTTGGCTGGTTACTGGAAATTGAACTGTTCACTTTTTGGTGATCAGGGTTTCCGGGACCAGCTGTTACTAACTATACAAAGGGAATTGACGGGGCGGTTGTGGGAAATGCCTGGTGGGGAAATTTAAAATCTAAAATTCGAACGTTTGCTGCCGATTTTAGTCGTCGACTCAATCTAGATAGATTAGCGGCGCAAACTGCTTTAGAAAATAAAGTCGATCGGGCAGTGAAATCCCGTGTTAGTGGGGACATAGCTTTAGCTAAGGCAGAGTTGGCCTCCTTGCTTATCAAGAAGGATCAAGCTCTGGTAGTTAGGGCTAGGTTAAAAGGAATGTCTTCTGAGGCTACGAATATGGCCGCTGAACTGCGTGTAGAGGAGAATCGAAACGCGTCTAGGCGGCATATAGCGTGCGTCACGTTACCGGATAAGCGGACCGTGACTACAAACGCGGGCATATGTGAGGTCTTTCGGGATTACTTTCAGGATCTTTTCACCAGGGAGCCCGGTCTGAGCTCTGCTCAGTTCGACGCCTATTTAGCTGACTTTCCCTGCCTCTCGGCAGCTGAAGTGGCTAGGTGCGAGGGTCCCATAAATCTGTCGGAAATCTGGGAAGCGCTGAAGCAGGTTGGCCTGGATAAATCTCCGGGATTAGATGGTCTTCCCTACGAGGTTGTCGCACGTTTTTGTTCCTTTGCTGGAACTGATGTTCAACCACTGGATGAAGCAGGGGTCTTTACTTCAACGCTTCACCAGGGGTGTGATCAAGTTGCTGCGTAAGGACAAGGACGGTGGGGATGGGTTAGGGAACTTTCTCCCTTTAACGATGTTAAATACTGACTTAAAGATTTTGGCGAAGATCTTAGCCAACCGCTTGCAGCTTGTCCTGTCTAGTCTGATTGGCCCTGAACAGACTTGTGCTGTGAAGGGCAGGACTATTCAGGATAACCTTCATATGGTACACTTGATCTTAGAACAAGTCGACAGTGAAGCCGCGCTGATCAATTTAGATCAGTCCAAGGCCTTCGATAGGGTTGACCATCGATTTCCATGGAGGCTGTCCTTTCGGCGGCCGGTTTCGGAGCCGACTTTCGCTCCTGGATCCGACTCTTGTATGCGACCCCGGTGCGCTGGTGGAAGTGAATGGGGTAAGATCGAAGCCTTTCGTATTGTCTCGCTCCATTCGTCAAGGTTGTCCGCTCTCGCCTCTGCTTTACGTTCTTGCGTTGGAACCTTTCCTTCGCAAGTTAAAGGCGAATCCGGTCCTACGCGGTATTTCGCTGCCTGGTGCTTCCACCTCGGCCAGGTATTCTGCCTATGCTGACGACGTTTCGGTTCTTGTGTCGAGCAGAGCCGAGATTGACGAAGTCAGCAAGCAGATCAGTGGGTATGAGATGGTGACAGGGGCCAAGATCAACCGCGATAAGTCTGTGGGCTTGCGGTTGGGTGCGTGGAAGGAGTTTCTCTTCCCGGACCTTTCCTCTGGACGGATGGGCCGATCAAGATACTCGGCGTCTGGTTCGGTCCTGATCTCCAGTTGGAAATGAATTGGTCGGAGGTGCAAGGAAGGCCGAGGCCGCGGGTAATCTGTGGTCTCGGAGGGACTTTCCCTGAAGGGAAGGGCGGAAGTATGTGTTTCACACATCTATCCGATCCTCCTGTACCGACTCTCTGTGCTTCCACTCCCGTATGCCCGACTAATGTCATTAGTCAAGGCCTTGTTCTCTTTCTTGTGGAGAGGCAAGGCCCATATGGTATCTCGCGAGATCTGTTGCCTTCATCCCTCTGAGGGCGGTCTGGGTATGCCTAGCATTGAGATTCGTCAATATATGCTTCGCATTACCTTTCTAGACCGAATGTGTCGCGGTTTGGATGAGGTGGGCACCTTTTGGAAAGAAGATGTCCGAAAACATTTCCCATCCCTGAGAAGTGTGCACTCGTGCGAGGAGGAGGCCGGCCGTACACCTCGTGTCGAGTGCTCCTTCTACCGCGAATGTCGTCGTGCTATGAAGCTCCTCTTGCGGACGTCGGATGGCCTCTCCGACGCCCAAGCGTTGTCTCGTAAGGCATTATATCGATTGTTAGTTAGGGGTCCGTTCGAGATGGTCTGATCGACGAGCTCGGTCTTACGAAGCAGGAGGCTCGCTCGATATGGCCTTGGGCGCCTGAGTTGAAATGTCTCAATAACGATGAGGCATCACTCACCTGGCTGATGATTCGTGGGGCCCTCTGGGTCGGCAAAAGACTTTGTTCAGCAGGCTTGGAGAAATATCCAAACTGTCGTCGCTGTACTGGGAAAGTCGAGACCATTGGTCACGCCTTTTTTCAGTGCAAGACGGTAGTGCCGTTGTGCAAGTTTGTTGAAGGCCTCATGGTTCGCATGCTGCAGGGAAAGTTTTTGTCCTGGAAGCCAGTTCTGTTTGTAGCAATGTGGTGTCGCAATTGACGAAGGCTGAACACTATGTGTTCTGTTGCTTACTAGGGGTTATGCGAGTCGTGATTTGGACGACGCGTCAGAAGGAATTCTATGATGGCGAGAAGTTCACCTCTTCCCTACTGATCTTGTTCTTTAAGCATCAGCTTAAAGTCAAGATTAGGACGGAAAGGCGGCGGCTCCCATCATCAGAATTTGGCAAAAGGTGGGTGAATCTTGCGCGAATGTGTAGAGTAAAAGGGGCTGACCTAGAGTGGCATTTGGACGTCGGTTAGGTACAGAATTTTGTCTTATCAGGGTTGAACATAGGCAACCCACCCAGATATTAGGCTAGTCTAGGTTTTCTATTTTGAATTTTTAGTTTCTTTTTTTTCCGGTTAACTTATCTAGGGTATGTATGCCCATTGGTCCCTTTTATTTCTGTCCCTATTTTACTTTTGTTTAATTCCCCATCCCCTCCCTCGTTAGGTGGTTAGTAATGTCAGTTCTCTGGTGGATGCGGGGCGCCTTTCGTTTCGTGTGTGTGCTTTCGTATTTGTTGTTGTGTATGAATGAGTGAGTGTTTGTGTGAATGCTTGATGGTTTGAATGTGTTCTTATTTTCTTAGTCCCGCATCGATTTCGTCCGGTTAACTGATATTTCTGCCACATTCAAAGTTTGTGGGGGGTGGGGGGGTTAATACTAACACTAATTTTGTTTAGTTTATTGTAAATATATTTCGTCATATTGTATATACTCATTGGGGATTTTTTTTAAATTGTTATTTTATGACCCTCCCCCATGAACAATATCTGTACATAAGGGGACTAGTTAGGACTTCATAGAGAATCTGAGGTATTATGGTGGACGTAGTAAGAAAGGTAGGAGTGAATGTGTTGTTTTGGTGATTGGATTATTGTTGGCATGTTTGGGTCAGTGTCTGCGACTAGCTAAGTTTAGATTTAAGACAGATGAAGACCGTCATTCCCCATCCCCCTTTTTAGGCCGTGTGCCGCATTTTGTATTTTAATGCAAATAAATAAAAGGAATCAAGAGATTCAATCCAGAGACTCTGCCCGACTGCGACTAAGTCAACACATTCTCCAGGAACGGTCTTCCCAAGAATATACAAAAGACTGTATGTAAATATTGTGTACACTTTCTTGTTTCAATACATTTTGTTCTAAGTACATTTTGTGTTGCATTATTATTCCATGCATAATCAAGTTTCAACAATGGCGACGAGGTAGAAAGAACTTTACGAAAAAAAAAAGAATTGATAATTGATAGCCTTCAACAATTGGGACAAGTCTTTGAAGAACCCAGGCTGAAGGAAAAAATTATTAATTAAAAGTCCAACATCTAATGGAACGGCAAAGGATTCTGAAGTTATGGATATTTAGAACTCGTTAAAGGACGACTAAGCATAAAGGAACGTTCACTCAGAAAAATCTGAAAGGTGGCGTAAACGAATAACGGTGAATTAAAAAAAAAACTGGCCGACTACAAAAACATGCATGGAGTTAAAAGGCGCACAAATACACCGTGTCGACTTTGAAAGGTAACGAACTTTTTTTTTTTAAAAAAAAATTATTTTTTTTTGGTTGCTCAACAATATTTTATAAAGCAAGACATAAAATAAAAAAGTCGTAAGTTGTTTCGATTTTTTTTTGTTAGCTTATATTATATTCGTAGATACACAAATTAAAAGTATATTCTTTGTTGCATGAACACTATCAGCTAAAGATGGATGAATTATCCAAAGTCATATCTGAATTATTCAAATCCCAGCAGTTGAGTCAGCAACGTCAAAGTGAACAGTTTGCCTTATTAATAAGGGAACAACAGAAAAGACAGCAAGAATATCAAGAAAAAAAAATATCAAGAGGAAAGACTGGAAAAACAGGAAGAAATGCAGATCAAGGTTTTAGAAATTCAAAAGTTAACACTGGAGAAATTAAACAACAATCAGGCAAATGAAGGAAATTCTTCATATTCTAATAACATCATATTTAATTTGCTGGAAACTTTCAACTATGTGCCAGACGAAGGAAAAACGTTTGAAGCGTACTTTAAACGATATGAAGATATTTTCTACACAGACTGTGAAAACTGGTCGAATGCAAGAAAAGTCAGTCTATTTCTAAGAAAGCTAGGTACAGCAGAACATAGCAAATTTGTAGATTTTATTCTACCGAGAAGAACAAATGAATTGGAATTCTCGGAAACAGTGAAATAGCTAAAGGAGTTGTTTGGAGCAAATATGTCGCTTTGGCATAAGTGATGGTTATGCATGAATGTCGCTAAATCCGACGATCAGGATTACTTAACATATGCATCTATAGTGAATAGAAATTGTGACAATTTCAGATTGGCAGAGATTACGGTTGAAGAATTCAAGTGTTTAATTTTTGCTCAAGGACTGGTATCCAGTAAGAGTGCCGAAATAAGACGTAGAGTTTTGTCTAAACTCGAATCTGAACAAAACCTTACCCTGCAAAGGTTAGCAGAGGAGTGTCAGCGGGCCGTAAGTTTAAAGAAAAAGTCTAAAAAAATCGAAGAAGCTGGCATTGCTTATATTAAAAAAATTTTAAAAAAAACAGTCAAATTACCCATCAGAAAAAAATTGTAGTAAAAATTCGGCGTATTTTAAAAATAGACAAGAAAAATTAAATGAAAAGAACGAGGAGAAAAAAAAGGTTCCACCATATAATTGTAGACGGTGCAACGAAAGACACTGGGAGGTAAATTGCCCATATAGAAATAAAAAATGTTTCGTGTGCCACAAAGAAGGGTCACAAAGGGTCGTGAAACGAAAAGTCAATAGCCGAATTAGACAAACAAATTCAAATATCAAATCAGATAGAGATTTGAGGAAGTATGTGACGACTGAAATATTTAAAAAGAATATCAAATTTCAACTCGATTCGGGTTCAGATTTAACAATAATGAACTATAAAACATGGAAAATTTGAAAAAGGCCTACAATAATGAAGTCAACGAAATGCGCTCGAACGGTAACTGGAAAGGAAATTAACTTCGAAGGCGAGGTTGTACTTTCCATGAAATTGAACGGGGTAGTTAAAAAAATAAAAGTTTTCATTCTGAAAAATGGAGAAAACTTGATGGGTACATATTTTATTGAAACATTCGAATTGTGGGATAAACCGTTAAACTCGTTCTGCAGAAAAGTAGAAAGTAATACGCAAACAAGACAGGACATTAAAGGGGAATTAAAGAAAAAGTTTCCGGAAACTTTCACACCTGGTCTTGGAAGATGTAACAAGTTTGAAGCCAAATTTGAATTAAAGGAACATACTATGCCAATTTTTAAAAAGAAACGTAACGTGCCTTTCGCAAGTGTAGAGAAAATTAACGAAGAATTTGCTAGGTTGGAAAAAATGGGAATTATTTCGAAAGTAGAATCTAATTCATGGGCTGCGTCGATTGTGTGCATAAAAAGGAAATCAAACCAAGTCAGAGTCTGCGTCGATTTTTCGACAGGGTTGAACTCGGTAATTAAGGACTACCATTACCCGTTACCGAGTCCGGAGGAGATTTTTAACAAGCTAAATGGCGGAGTTATATTTTCAAAAATCGACTTATCAGATGCCTATCTCCAAATTCCCGTCGAAGAGGAATGTTCGAAGTTACTAGGGATAAACACGCATAGAGGGTTATTCAAGTACAACAGGCTTCCTTTTCGTATTAAAATGGCACCAGCCATTTTTCAACAAGCTATGGACGTCATGTTGAATGATTTAGACTTTGCGTGCGCCTACTTAGACGACATCATAGTAAGGCGCGAAACCGTCGACGAACATCGAGAGCATCTCAATCAAGTATTTAAAAAGATTCAGGACTTTAGTTTTAAAGTCAAAGAGTCAAAGTGCGAATTTGGTTTGGAGGAAATTAAGTATTTAGGTCACATAATCAACAAAAAGTGCAGATTTCCAGATCCGGAAAGGTCCATTGCGATTAGAGACATGCCGACGCCCACTAATGTGGCGATGCTACAGAGTTTTCTGGGGCTCGCAAATTATTATCAAGCGTTCATTAAAGGAATGTACAATCTAAGAGCTCTGTTGAATGAACTGCTAAAAAAAGACAAGGCATCGGAATGGACGGTAGAATGTCAGAAAGCCTTTGATGAAATAAAGAGAATGCTTACGTCCGACCTCTTTTTAACCCATTACAATCCAAAACTGGATATTGTAGTGGCAAGTGACGCCAGTTCATACGGGATAGGAGCGTGTATTCAACACATGATGCCAGATGGTTCGAGAACTTTACTCCCAGGAGAAAGAAGTTACTCACAAATCGAAAAAGAGGCGTTGGGTATCATTTTTGCCATAACAAAATTTCACAGATACATCCACGGCAGACATTTTATGCTTGAAACGGATCATAAACCACTGATCACTATTTTGGGTTCAAAGAAAGGGTTACCCGTTTATACGGCAAATCGTCTGTTGAGATGGGGAACCATTCTTCTCAATTATGATTTTCACATAAAGCACCTATCATCCAAAAAGATAATTCATGCGGATAGTCTATCAAGACTCGTACCGAGTCAAGAAGAAAGATTCGAAGAGAGCTACCGGTTACACTAAAGGAAATTAAAAAAGAAGCTGAAAGCGATGATTTAATTTTAGAAATAAAAAGCAAATAGTAGCAAATGACCAAAAAGTGCAGGAGATTTATTCAATAGGTGAAGGAGTTTTATTATATGGTGAGAAAGTAGTAGTACCATAAAAAGTTGCAGAAAAGAATACTACGGGACTTTCATATGGGTCACCCGGGTATTAATAGAACAAAAAGCTTAATGCGAAGCTTTGTGTATTGGAAAGGAATGGGTGTGGATATCGAAAACATGGTTCATCGATGTAAGGGGTGTGCGTTAGCAGCTAAGGCACCACCTATAGTACACAAACTATGGCCCAAGACGGATCATCCGTGGACAAGATTACACATTGATTTCGCTGGTCCAGTAGAAGATTATTACTACTTAATAGTGGTAGATAGTTTTACAAAATGGCCGGAAGTACTACGCTGCAAAAAGCCTACGTCCAATACCACAACTTTTTGCATGAACTATTTGCACGGTTCGGTGTGCCAGAGTGTATTGTGAGTGACAATGGTACACAATTCACTTCTGAAGAATTTAAGGAATTTTGTGAGTTATATCAAATTAACCACATAACGACGCCGCCGTATCATCCGTGGTCCAATGGACTCGCAGAAAGATTTGTCGATACTTTAAAGCGCGCTCTGAAAAAAGCCTCAGGAGTTCCAACGGAAAAGGCGCTTCAGCAATTCCTACAAGTATACAGAATCACGCCAAACCAGAGAACACACTCAAACATGGCACCAGCTGAACTAATGTTCGCTAGGAATGTTAAGTCAGTGTTTGACAAACTTTTGCCAGGAAAAAATAGAGTAAAGAATACAATGTATACATCGAGAAAAAGATACACCTCCGGAGAGAAGGTGTTTTCAAGTGCTACAAAACAACGTTGAGTTCTGGGAGCGAGGCATAGTGGACAAGAGAATCGGTGACCTGATTTACATAATTAAAGGGCCGAAGAATACGCATAAAAGGCACCAGAATCAACTTAAAAAATGTTACGTTATAGAGCATGAAGAGAGTATACCGGATGAGGAGGAAGATCCCATTGAGGTAATGTATGATATGTTTCAAGTAGAACCTCCGCAGAATATTCCTGAACCGAGAAGATCCGGTAGGAAACGAAAGTTCACGGACCCATTGGACGTGAATCCAAAACGGAAAAAATATTAAAATTAAGCGGATGGACATATGCATATGAAGTATGCAAATGGATCTACAAAGAAATAGCCATAATCATCAACCCATATAGGAAGCCAGTTTGAAATCCAAAAGGGATTCCAAGGCTTGGGAGGGGGGTGTTGTGGTAGGATCCACCTCATTTGCATAGTGGAGTACCGACCATATAAATATGGTTGGTACCGGGAAGAGAGTGAGGAATCAAGAGATTCAATCAGAGACTCTGCCCGACTGCGACTCAGTCAACACATTCTCCAGGAACGGTCTTACTAGGAATATACAAAAGACTATATGTAAATATTGTGTACACTTTCTTGTTTCAATACATTTTGTTCTAAGTACATTTTGTGTTGCATTATTATTCCATGCATTAGTCAAGTTTCAACATAAATCTACCACCTGTCCTTGCCTTAAATATAGATGTCACATCTCGTCTGGTGTTCCTGCTATATATTTAGAAATTCTTGATAAATTCCAAAGAAGAATCTGCTATTTTATTGGTCCTGACCTCGCATCTCAGCCTCCATCACTTTCCCACTGCCTCTGCCTTTTCTATAAATATTTTCATGTTAGTCGCGCTGATTAATTTTCCTCTACAGGAATAGTCTTAGACTTTATGAATTTAAGCGCAGTACTAGATTGGCGGTAAGGTCTCATCATTTTACAGTTGAAATGGCTAAATGTAACAGTAAGTTCTATGCTAACAGTTTTTTTCTATTGCGCTTCTCGTTTGTGAAACTTTCTTCCGGATTCATGCTTCCAAATCAACCTTAAATATTCAAAAATTTAAATGCAACGTCAATCGTTGTCTCCTGTCTTCATTCTTGTTTTTATTTTCTACCCTTAATAATGTTTTGATTTTCCATATTCCGTAACACTCAGTGTAATCCCTTGCATTTTTGTTTGGGGTGAAATACAAAAGAAATATTTATATTCAACAGAGAAACAGTTGTCATAATGAGAGTTTAAGCATCGAGAACGCAGTCTATTTTGAATGCAACCAGATCTTGACTGTCGTTTATTATAAAAGTCAGTTGCTAGTAGACGGTTCACTACACAAGTTCTCAAAAATGAATCAGACAAAAATAAATGTCTCACTACAAAAGTCTGCGAAATCAAATAAAAAAAATCAATATGCCATCTTGAAAGGGAAACGATTTGTAAAACGATATAGGTATCATTTGTGGAAAATTAATATAATTTTTTGTATCCAATGTCTCTTATTTATTTACATGTTTATAACGACAGTGATGGCTACATATGTGGAGAATTCAAAGAGGAAAACCTTTTCTACTTTGTCTCATGTATCCACTTTATCATTCTAAAAAGTATGTCAATATAATTGTTGATTTTTAATCATTTATAAGATGATAAAACAAAATTTTACGCTACATAATCTTTAATTATTGATTTCATGTATAATATCCAGTATTTATTTTTATTTCAAAATATTTCTGAATGGCATCAGTTAATGTGTAACTTTGTTTTGACGAAAAAACTAAAATTTTGAAATGTAATTTTAATGGAACAAATATTAATTGCTTATGGAATATGATATTTTTAATGTTCTTTACGAATTTTTAATGATTATATAGCATCGTATTTAAATTCAAAACATATATGGCATCGTATTACATTTTGCTCCTGGAACAATACTATCATTTTTGTAATCCGATTGTTTATCTTAAATATTTTATTATCATGCTATAATATTCCAGATGTTTTCTTTTATATATATATTTCATATATAGATGTAATTGAGAGATTGTATTAGTTTTTAGTGTTATATTCCTTTCTCATGTTTTTTGTACCAAAATTATTATTTTGCTGATTTTTATATCCAAAAGAAGTATATGTGTTATTTGTACTTCATTACTATTTCTACTGTTAATTTTATTTAGGATTTCAGTAATAATCGGTTAATTCCGCTTGTGTCGGGTTTGTATTATTGATTCTATATGAATTTCTTACTTTATTTACGTTCATTAAATACTATTTTATGTGTAAAGCTTTTATCCTAAAATTTATTTTGATACTAGGCTGCTTTTTGTGTAACAATTTGGAAATAATTTTCCGAAGATATATTACATTAAAATTATATCCAATTTGTTGCATCAATGCTATTTATTTTTTATCACCACTAAGTTGAAATTTACGCATATAAATGAATGCGACCAAAAATATTTGGTGCAGTAAATACAAAATTAAATTTTAAAATATAAACCTTCATTCTCTACAGGATGACCATCTATGTATGAGAAGATTAAACTAAAATATAATAAAATTAAATAAAAAGTAAAATATTAGCTGCTGTCAATACAAAAAATATATTTTCAAATACATAGTTACTGAATTATGTGATGACCTCACACACACACACACACACACACACACACACACATGACAAAGTGTAAAATGTTTACTTCAGTAATTCATCGGACTAAATTTGTTATAAGAAATTTAGTCAGATGAAATCCTGAAGTACGAAAAGCGTTACAAACAAACTTTTTACACTTTGTCAAGAGTAAATTTATTCAATAAAATCGCCATTGGCCTCAACCACAGCTTCCAGATGACTTCCGACTATATATAGCTTTGTACTACATCTTGCTTCTGGAGCGATATTATCAGTTTTGTAATCCGATTCTTTATAAAATAAATTGATCATGCCATAATATTCCAGATGGGTCTTGATCCTCACGTTTCAGCTCATGGTTCTTTGTACGTTGTGTCGTATACGCAATGGGGATTTTTCTACATTAAATCTCATACTGGAAAAAATGCAATGATTTTATCATCAATACATCGAATGTGTAGAAGTTAGCAAGACTGATTACAAAGACACATTAAGACTGTTCATGCCAATCCGATTTTGACTTTTCCACTCGTTTCCGAAAATCACAACAGATTTCGACTGCCTTTTATAAAAGAAAAACATTCAGAGCCAAATCCTTCAGATTTGGAAAAAGAAGAGTGTCATAATGATGACCATGATACTGTACAGAGTCTGATTCTTAGGAACCTGATAATGATGAAAATTACGATAAATTAAATGTCTCATAAAGCTCAACTTGCTCTTCAGGATAATATCATTGAAACTGGACCAAATCAGCCAATTTTGACACAATACAAACACAAACAGTAAGAAGTTTAAATTTCAAAAGTAAATGGTTTTAAACTTTATCCTTGGCTTACCTATCAATATTGATAAATACCAATTCACATTATTCTTGTGAAGTGCGTATGCATCATAACATTTTTATTTTGCAAATTGGAAAAAGACATATGCTCACAAATTATGCGATGATCGTTTGTCATGATTAGGCTATTTTGATTATTGATCAACCACAAGGCATGCAACGTCACTATACACAAGCAGTAAGTAGCACGCAACCGAGAATACGTGAAAATTATTATCAAGTTCTGTTGTTCACTGCCCAAGAAACCATGGTTCAGTGAGGTGATGGAGATATTTCTGATATTAACCGTGACTTTTTGAAACGTCTGTATCTTTGGTCAATGATATTGCTTGACAAAGAGAAAAGTTGAAAAGTCAGAGACACATATGCAATGGACATCGTTTATATCCAAAAATAAAATTCTTGATATCACAGCTGAAGTTGTTTTAGGCAGAAAATGATACCAAAAATGTACTCAGGATATTACATTATTGTTGAGGAAACGTCAGATGTCAATAACGTTAAGCATGTTGCAATATGCCTTATTTTGAAGGAGAAACCAAGAAATATTTCAGTGGATTTTATTCAATGCCTTCTTTTCATAGACCAAAATGTACTTGAAAGCTCGGTGCTGAAACTTGACAAAATTGTTGAGGAATTTTTTTAAGCTGCCACAAATATGAGCAAAGTTCATAAAGAATGAAAGAATGTTCTCTATTTGTTATATGTGTAAACTGTTATAGACACTCCACCAAATCTTTCTATCCACGATACAATGACAAAAATAAATTTCTCCATAATCTCTGAGGAAATATTAAAAGTCCCTACAGTCTCAAAACGGCATGCACTCTTTGATAATATCAACTTCGATAGAGAAACAATCTCACGTTCGCTTAAAATCTCAAAGTTTAACAAGTGGGTTTTGTAGATATGCAGAAGTAAGAACTTTGGTATATTGTGAATTCATTGCTTTACTTGACAAATATTCAGGAACTAAAAACAAATGCTGAAAGCGGTGTATTATTCGCGCGCAAACAGTGTCGACGGATCAAATGTCGAAGGGCAAAGTGTCAAAAGACAAAATGACGAATGGATAAAATGTCGAACAGACAAAGTACCGAACGGAAAAACATTCGAACTGATTAAATGACGAAAGGCCATAAATGTGTCTATAATAGAATACCTTTACAAACAATTGAATTTAGTAAATAAACTAAATTGTGAAGTAGTCCTATCTATAGTCCCTAATGAACATATATATATATATATATATATATATATATATATATATATATATATATATATATTAATATTAGTTTTAAGCCTTTTTTTATTATATATATATATATATATATATATATATATATATATATATATATATATATATATATACATAAATAAAAGGCTTAAACACTAATATTCCATGGTCATAATTTATTCCATTGCAATCGTAAATACGATATATAATATAAGATATATGATATACGATATAAGATATATGATTGCATATGTATATGTGTATATTTACCACTAATATTATATATATATATATATATATATATATATATATATATATATATATATATATATAAGAAAACCCTCAATTCAGTTTGATTAAAAATAAACCGAAATAAATGACGCCCTGCCACAAACCGGACGGCTAACTGATGATTATGGAGGCTTCATCACTTTTAAGACTATTAAATTATGCCAAAGCTAAGCAATAAAATGTTTAGAATAGCCTTATTGATTATTTGAGTTTCTTAAAATCATGATGAAATTTTCATTTTTCCTTTGTTCAATATAATTGTCCTTTTAAAACTTTATCTTTTCGACATTATGTCCATTCTTCATTTAGTCATTTCGACTCTTTTTTTCCGTTTGGCACTTTGTCCATTCGTCACATTGTTCGTTCGCTTCTTAGTCTGTCTATGTTCGACATTTTGTCCTTTGACACTCTGACCTACTACCGTATTATTGATGACATGAATTTTAGACTTCATAACTGGATTGAGTAGTATTGAAAATAATAATGTCAGATACAGAAAGGCTCAATAAATAATTTCAGGAAAGGATTTTTGATATTATAACAACTAGATAAACAGTAGCAGCAAACAAACAAAAAACGCTTATTACCTACAAAAATGGCGAATACGTTGAAAACTTTTGGTAATTATGCACTGTAAAGTAAGCTGAAACTATCAAAGAAACTAATCAAGGCACACGATTCTCATTCAAAGAAGCAGGAGATCCACGGAGAAAAATCTCGTGGATTGCAAGTCAGGATTAGTAAATCAGCAACGAAAGTGTCACTAGATCGATCTGCCATATAATACTATCGCATATAAAGTTTGGATAAAATTATTGTGGAAATAGTATTACGATTTAATGCACCCGGCTATCCTCATTCAGGATGCGTCGGATGAGTACGATTAAAATATTGAATAAAATTATGATGGTGTTGTTCTGGATCTGCTAAAAAAGGAAGCACTCTATACAAAATTTATCACAGGCTATCAAGTTCACAGGTAAGTGTAGATGGTTTTGTTGAAACAGTTGATATAATATTAATCTTCAAGCATATTCTGCAAAGATCTCCTCCAGCAGCTTCTGAGGGGTGAAGACATACGTGATGTGTACAATATTGATCTTCAAGCATATTCTGCAAAGATCTCCTCCAGCAGCTTCTGAGGGGTGAAGACATACGTGATGTGTTCAATGGGTCAAACACAATTTAATGGTGTCTTTTCTACTGAAGCCTCTCTTCGTTTCTTATGTTCTATCTTTTCATAAATAAATTTGCAATTTTGACGCCTTTCCATCTTTTGATATTCATCCTTAAAGCCTGTCTGTTTATTTCTTTCATCTCCATCCCTTCCTCCTCTCCATAGTTTTCCTTTGATTTTGTTTTCTTTACATTTTCGTCACGACTTTATTGCATACATTTCACAGTCAGTGTAATTGATTCCCATTCAGAAGGTCTGAGTATCCTGTGTAGAAAAGCGTAACAGGCAACATACAGAAAAGCAGTTTTACACTAGTGATAACATGTAATTTTTCACAAAATGTTACATATCAGCCACATTTGGATTTTCACTCGTCATGAATCTATTCCCGGGTAATTCGTGGATGCACTCCGATTAAACAAAGTTGCATTAAATTTTTAAGCGCATTAATCACAGCGTGAATATATCGTATTTAATTAAAGATATCACAGAAAATAAACTGATCGATAAAGGAAGACGACTACTGGCTGTTTTTTCTGACCGCCACTTCAATTTTCGGGTTACTGTATTGAACATATTCAGTATTTCTATTTCTTCATCTTCATTGATGACACAAAGATAAAATAAATAAAGCGCTATCTGTTAAAATAAAAAAATTAACAGTACGTATGTTTTTTTTTTTCATTTCCGTTAATCTCATCCCTTCATGTAAAGGAAAAATTCGCAATTTTTTTTTTCTTTTGGTCAATTATAGTTTTAGACCGTCGGTACTTTATCTTTATGTCGCCAATTTATTAACTTGTTTGTCCCTAATAACTACAAATAAATATTTTTATTCCCTACTTGCTTCAATGCAAAATTAAAAGGTTTTCGATGATACCTAAGAAACATCTCTGTCTAAAACGTCCAAGAGTTGCCATGATTTTCTCCTGAGAGCATCATACTTTGATATAGTATCATGCTTCATCAATTGCGAAAGGAAGGAAAGTAACAGAAGGAAGATAGACCACTTCCGTTGCGACCATCATGAAGTACCCACATTCTGTGATTGGTGTAGGCGTCGCTAAGCAGCAGCAGTGACACCATCGCCCACGGTTTCACAATATTATCGTCATTCAAGTTATACAGAACAAAGACTGCTGTTCAAATCATCAATTTATAATCCAAAGATAAGTGAATTGCTTTTTAGGAATTTTTTTCTTTCGTTGCTATTGGGGACAAATAAAAGGCACAGAAAAGGTTACTTCTTGTATCGACTTCAGTTTGCAATTCTCTATGTTAGAAGCGTAGTGGTATTTTTAAAATGTATTTATAGTAGCGTTAGTGAATCGTTACAATTTATATAGTAAAAATAATCTACCAATGATTATGGTAAAATTAAAATTTTAAATGGTTACAGATTTTGTTTTTGTATGCAAGTCGATTTTCGTCGGGTATATCTTTTCATAGAGAGCAGTCCTATTTCAAATGTTCTTAGTAAAAGACATATGTCTGACATTGGGAAAGTTCATATATATCAATAAATGCCATTACTCACAGTTTAGAGGAGAAAGGGGGTATAAAGTATTGACTGAAATTATACGCCTGAAACTGGCGTGTGGTTTAAGTTGTTGGTAAGTCTTTTGATCTCTAGCCGTTTTACTTCCCGCTATAGGTAAAGGGAGTCGCTTCGTGTAGACGAGTTGTCATTTAGTAATCGACTGACCCGTTCCAAAATATTGTATTTATCGTTTTTTGTTTGTATTTTTTCTCAGGAAGTACAAAAGTCGATTTTCTTTTATTTAAGCCAGAGCTTCTTAAAAAGTTCTGGTGTCGCGAAAATTAATCCAAACATTTGAATTTCAGTTTCTATGTTATTTTATAAACATCCAATATTAACGCGATGTGCCACGCAAGCTCTGCGATAATAATCGTGTGTGCGGCGCCGTTGCGACTATTGCAGTGACAATGGATGTATTTATAGGGTAGTTGGTTAATACCTGGGGTCGCGAAAAATCTCGTCATGAAAAATGGGGGTCATGAATGAAAAAAGAGCTGATTTAAGCCATATGCCATTCGTCATAATGTTACAAATGAGGTGTAAAATTTGAACTTATTTCAGTAGTCAACTGGTTAGCTTTCTTCTTTCCCCATGTCCATATTTATTTTATCCTTTACCTCTCTTTTAGTGGGAGAGCCTCTGATTTTGTCTAAAGGCAGAATGCAGTGGCCGCTCTAAATTCTTTTAAGAGTTTGACGGGTTCAACTAACATCAGTTATCCTTTTATTTTGTGTATTTGTTGTGATATTTTAGTTTGTTTGGGGGTTCATTCCCTCCCCTGCCCTCATTACGTATCATCCATAAATTTTTGTAGAATTTTATAATCGTTAATTTTTATGTCATAGTGTGTTTTGTAAGTCCCCCTGAGAGTATTGCGGTATTGTGGTGTATGGAGGATTGAATGATGATGGATAAGTTCTTTTGGTGGATGCGCAAATTGTAATGAGTGAATAGGTCGTGAATCTGATTAGCTAAGTATAAAATAGTAAGTGATAACCAGCCTCAGTCCTTCCCCCCCTCCATTTTTGGCCTTGTGCCACAATTGTATTTTATATATAATAAATCTAGTCAACTGGTCTGCGAGAAAAACATTGCCTCACGGCGTGACATATTTAAAAGCGATTTATTAACCTTCATGTGGTCTATGCAGTGACAATAAAATTCATTACGGTAGCTTGTCAACCATTTCTTCAGAACAAGACGATATCAGAAGCGATACAGTTTAATACTTCGTTCCATCAAAGCTAGGAAACCCGTTAATTTCCAATATTTAAATTTCCCCATAATGCGTTCTATGTTAATTCTACAACTTTTTTGTTTAAATTATAGTTAATATTAAATTATAGTTCATGTTTTATGCAAAATTTTAATACCTGAGTTTCTAATAAATTAATATGATGAATATAGAAAAGATAATAAAAGATTTCGAGTAAATTCTTTTTTACTAAAGAACCAACCCGAATCAAGGTACATAGAATTATAGATTGATAATCATATCAGAGTAGATGTCACTATTGTTATTGGTATTGCTGCTGCTGCTGTTCTTTCTGTTTTCAGGGTGTCATTACTATTAATTGTTGGTGGTGTTGCAGCCGTTTCTAAGGAGACCAAATAATTGTTGATTATTATATGTATGCTTCAGATAAAAATAGTAAAATAATAATTATCAGTGCTAAAAACAGCAGCTCAAAGCAAATAAAAAATGTAAAATTTTCATAGGAATATCTTAGTATTTCTCTTGGCCCGAGAAAACTTCTAGGGACATGCAGATATATTTTTTAAATGTGTTAATAACGAAGACACAAAAATAAATCCCAATAATTACACTGGAAAAGATTTCAATACTAATTTCATGAAATAATCTTAATATATACGAGGTGTGACAATTTAATTCCCGGGATGACTGCAGCGTGGCGCAGAGGTAATGAGTCAAGCCAACATTTGTACTTGAACATGTCTGGACATGTTTCAACTTCAGCATTTTTTTTTTTTTCGTGAGAATGCAGGCCAAATAGGTAAATCGTTGCAGAGCAGTAGAGGGACTTGTACGTGTTCATATTATACTGCTAACGGAAAATGTATGAATGGAATTTGAAACAGTGGATTAACATCAAGTTTTATTTGGAAATTACTAAAAAATTTAGTGAAACAGTACCCTATCTAAAATGGCTTATGGTGAACATGCAATGAAGAAATTGGGTGCTTTTGTGTGACTCGACCGGTTCAAAGAAGGGCGAGAATATGTGCACGATGGCGCAAGTAAAAAGCAAGTCCTAAAAAATATTTCCAGTTTTGACACCATCGTTTCACGAAGTGCATATATTCACATGGAATAGTACTTTGAATGTAACAGTAGCCAGTAATGATGTAATAAGCAAATTTTGCTTTCACGGGATCATTCCATGAATTATATTGCCATACGTCATATTTTACTTGGTTGTGAAAAGTTTTTATAATGCTAGCCGAAAGTGTCCTATACCACTTCGAAGAGCATATGCGGAGGCTTTATCTGACTTCCTAATGCGAATCCATATGGGGGACCAATCCCTCTGGAAGTAACCAAGCCCAACTAAGGAGCTTCGTAAAATTAAAAGCAGCTTCAGTATGAATGGGGAAGGTGTTCGCGAGCAAATATGAAGAAAGAAGATAACGGTTATATAGAATCATCATTCCTCCCCGAAGTAGTTCCTAATATCAATAATAGTAAGATTATGATACTAACGATGGTGGTGTCTATCAACAGAAGCTATAAAAAGAGACACGCTAAAATATGAATGAAAAATTTAGTATGAGTTGGGAAAAAGGATGCAGTATCATATCGATTTTCTTTGGAGAATATCTTGGTCTTTATTTTGCCCAAAATATGATCGACAAAATCTTCTGAGGATTGTAGATGAAACTTCCATGAAATACGGAGTACAGATCGAAGAAAGATAAATGAAGTATTTTACTTTAATTATATATATATATATATATATATATATATATATATATATATATATATATAAAAGGGGTTGGGGAGATTGTGTGCATGTGGGAGAAAAAGTGGAAAAGGTTTACAGGACGAAACACGTCACAAGTTTTAAAATTTTTTTTATATCTACCCGAATTCATTTTGTTGGTATAAAAATGCTACTCTGATCAAAGGAGAAAACAATTCACTACGACGTAAATATCTAGAAAGTGCTTTAATCTCAATGTCATCTACATTAATTTTACGCCCTGGCTCTTACAACATTTCATCATTCATAGCAAATCTTCTATTATCAGTGTGGTATATCTATTAACAAAAGTGATGGAAAGAAAAAGAAAAAGATTCTAAAGGAATTCGGTTAGATATAAAAAAAAAAAATCTAAAATCCCCAGAAGCCCTCATTGGTGCGCATGTGTAGCCGAACCAATATAACAAATTTAGTCCGATGAAGGACGTAACGAATCGCAAGTAAACTTTTTCCACTTTTTCCAATTAGAACAAATGGAGTATAATTCCACTGTACGCAACATTTAATTTAAAAGAGGGATCAGTACAGAGTAAAGGAAGATATAAAGAAATTGTCTAGGACTTGTATGCAGACAATTTCGTGTCATGACCTATACTAAAAAGTTTTTTTCCGGTGAATTTTAATTTAGCGTAAGTCATATTCGATTGGTTAATCACTAGAAAGTTCACAAGCCCACTTTTTAAAAGCATTCTGCTTTTCAAATTAAATTAATCTTTCACTCTCCCGAGGAGACACATTTGTAGTGTCGAAACATAATTGGCATTATGTAGAGATTTGAACATATTTTAATATCCTAATATATATATATATATATATATATATATATATATATATATATATATATATAGTTTATACGCTATTTTTATAGATACAAATATTTAAGTAAATGCTTTGTTTTATAATAAACAGTATTAATAACATTTACCAGCCTGAACTGTTGGACTTCATTATATATATATATATAATGCCATTCTCATACAGGAATGTTTCGCTGTATCACAGCTCATCAGTGTGACTAAACCGAATGCTTCAAGCCAGGATCGAAACCCAAACAATTTGGTATCAGTCGGAGTTTCTACCCCTAAATCATCGGCAGAGAGAAAGACGAATTCTAGCGTATAATTTTTACGAATGTAAACAAACACCAGACAGCCAGAGTGCTCTATTCATTAACGAAGAGCGATGTATTAGCGCTGACAGCAGCTGTTTATAGAATTCGCCATCTCTCAACATTGTTCAACCGAAAGATTTTTGAGACCGTTACAATATATATATATAAGATAAAGAACAAATTGTAAACTTTTATTAATCTAACATGTTTCACTTTATTATAACTTCGTCGGAGATTGAGAGAAAAAAGACAAAACTTTGGTATTTTCAATTTTGCTTGGATCGATTCTCATTGGTCAGTCATGTATCATGTGATAAACCATAGATAATTTTATATGTATGTAAGTTTGTAAAAATTCTAGTTTGTCTAAGCGAACATCGAATTTTTACGAACTTACATATAGAATCTACAGTTTTAATGCACTTGACCAATCGATCCAAACAAAATTGAAAATACCAAAGTTCTGTCTTTTCGTCTGTTTTCTCTCAATCTCTGACGAATCTTTAATAAAAATGAAACATGTTAGTGTGATGAATGTTTCCTATTTGTTCTTTATCTTATTAACCTACCGATTCCAATCCATATTTGATCTACATTTGATCTTTAATTTTCTCTCTATATATATATATATATATATATATATATATATATATATATATATATAAATCCTAAATATCCTGGAACAACTTACCTAGGTTTCACCTAAACGGATTTTTAGGGTAATCTTTTTACCAACTGAGTATTACTATTAGTATAATATATATATATATATATGTGTGTGTGTGTGTGTGTGTGTGGACAGTCGGCGTAGTGGGGTGGTATACGAATTTAACATTAATACAAAGAATACGTATATAAAAAAAGCCCCAGGTTAATAGAAAATTATATATATATATATATATATATATATATATATATATACACAAACACCGAAGATATGAAAATAATGAACCCGTTTAACCCTTTTAGACCCATATTTCAAGTTTTACACGCTAACGAACAAAACATTCCTAATTAGTGTGACCATAACCCAGAAATAACATGTCTGATGTTAGTATACTGATAGCTTGACCTTTTTTTTTATTTTCATTCATACATCTGTGTTGAAGTCAGTATATGAGGAGAATGTTCATTTGGTTCTTCTATAAAGGAATAGGTGATTTGCTGTACATCCCAAATCTGCCACACAGCTGGACCATTCTCATCACAGTCAAGAGTATTGATGCACTGGATAAGCTTCGAGTCTTCAACAAATATTCCCGCTCAGAATTGAAATCCTTAGTAAGATCTTTCAATTACTATAACGGTAGCTATTTGATTTTTGTATCAGCCTGAGTTTTACGCGACATGCATTTTCTTTCTGTGTAATTTTTCTTAAGTATTTTTTTTATTATTATTTTTTAAGGAGAAGGTGGCGCATAAGAAGATGGTAGTGTGATAGTATAACAGATATACTTTGGGATTAATGAATCCTTTTCCTCAGAGTGATAGACGTCTACGTCAATAAGAAAACACATTCTGTTCTTGAGATCTTTGATCTTTGATGTCTGGGAGATTAGCTTTGATTGTTCTGTCTGTGTATATTGTAAAGTCCCAGAAAATTGTTACAGGTCCTATTTCTGTAACCGAACCTGGGTGGGATTCATACCAATTTCTTGCAATTTCCTTTCCGTAAAAGATTTTCTTTTTTCTTCATTCTGAGACGTATTTTGGTTTATTTGTTATTATTTCTGCATCGGTTTTCGATTGGTGGTAAAATGCATCAAACCATCATTTCGACTAAGTGCCTGCTTCAACCAATGATGTTCTTGTTTTTTTATTAATCTTCCTTTTGGTTTTTCCCATCTTTATTTGATTATAATGCACTTACCATAACTTTTGTAACTTTTGTTTGGCACTACCTTTCTGGGACCCTTGTTTACTTCGTTTTTATGGAGTGGGGTACTGCTAATGGTACATTTGCGTTAAATAGAAAAATTATTGAGTAGAGCTTTAATTATTTGAAAGCTGTCCCAGTAATTTTGCCCCGTGGGGGAACAAGTGAGCATTTAGGCACTGTAGTTTGGACCTTCTGGTTGCTTTTACCCTCTAGCTGCCATTCTTCTTGACTTACACCTTGGAGAGGAATAGAAGAAGAGAAAGAGGGTTTTTTGTGTGTGTGTGTGTGTGTGTGTGTGTGTGTGTGTGTGTGTGTGTGTGTGTGTGTGTTGAAGTGGCTCCATGTGTAGCAGGAACAGATGTCGTGCCTGCTTTGGAAGCGAATAAAGAACGTCTTCACTCTAAGGCCAGAAGTTAAAAAGAAGTAGTATAAACAGGCGGGATCGAAGCAGCAACTTATAAAAACTGAAATCATGAATATATTCTGTCAAATCACAAGCATTACTGTAAATCATTTGTCGAATCTAATTATAACTGATTTGATCGATCATAAATATGAAGGCCCACAATTGCTGATAAGTAATGTCTACGATCTCTCAAGTTAACCCACACTTCTCACTACTAAGTAAAATTAAACAAAAGAACGGTAGTTAGTATGAAAGTCTCCTTTCTTGGGTGCTTGATGTTAAACATATTCCTTTATGGGGGGAGAAGGTACTATATTTTTGTGCCTGATTGTTCCACACATTGTTGCCAGAAAAAAAATAGGGACGTCCTCAGATAAAACAAAAAAGATAAAATGCGGGTAAAATAAGCGAAGGGTAGGGTTTACTAGGCAAACAGAATTTCCTAAAAGAAGTGGGTCTCTAGGAAGACCCCAGATATCTGAAGATGTATTCTTTTATTTTACGAAAATCCTTCTAGCAGTGGATTCCGGAAGAAATTTCTCCTCTTTGCATTAAATGACTTTAAGAACAAAAACTCCAACTACACACACGAAGTTTGTTATTTGCATCCACCATTCGCAGAAACCTACGGAATTTAAGGTTTTACTACCTTATCTAATATTTCACTTTAAAGTAAAAAATCAGATTCTCAAGAAAAAATTATTTGTTCTATCATTCTAGCCACTTTGATTATTTTTTTCAAAATATTTCTCCTGGCCGAACAAGAAATTTTACAAGAAAAATGTTGGATATTATTTCATTAAACAATGCAGACAGGATCGAAACATTAAAATTTAACCATAAAAAATACAAATGAATTTGAGCGTTTTGTTTTACGAAACAAAATCAAAACAAATGAAATATTTAAAATATTTAGCTATTTGCACGATGAAGTTGGATATGGTAAAAAAAATGTTATGCATTAACAACATACTGTCCAAAGTAGCTGAACTGTTTCAACTGCGAGCTTCTGCTGATATTTGTTTAACGCTAGTAGACGTCTACAGGTCTAGGGTTCATTTTCTTCATAATGTACGAAACAGCCGTCAATTTGTGTTGTTAATTTTACCATCTGGACTAGAGTAGAATTTATTTGTTCACTCAGGTTCTGACTGGGAATTTTTACAAAATGTACTAGATTTCAAAAGGCAGAAATACCTACAGTTGAAGTGGAAGAAAACTTATAAATTACTTTTTCTCATGGCTCCTATTACTAAGAAGTTTTATCTTTAATTCACCAAAATATATTTTGGTTTTTTTCTGTCATGGCATACCTCTATGATGGCTAGGACTATAGCCACCAAATTCTTTTTGGTTACTAACGCAATCTCAGAATAGGTTTTTACAATGTTAATTTTTGAAAATTCCAAGACTAACTTTTTAACGAAAGCTTAGCTACACTGTAAGCAGAATTCTAAACTTATTGTGTACTACAAGCTATGATTCATGAAGATTTTCAAATAAGCTATCATTCAATAAATGCATAGTTCAAAACAATTCTGTTATTGGATTCGAAAGTCCCGTTTATTCTTCCGCATAAGCTAAAAAGTCCAACCAGTATGGCAGGTTTTCGGTTAGTTAAAAATAGACTTAGTTTCCAAGCCTGAAAACTGGACATTTTAAAGTATAGGTTTAGGTTCTTGTATAATAGCGTTTTCATGATACACCGCCCTTTGAGCTTTAGGATTGACACGCACGCAAATAACTGACAGCTTAGCGAGAGACTCAAGAAGACAGAATGTTCAGATTGGAACGTAAGGTAAGTCTAGGTAAAAATATATTTCTATTTTACTGATATTAAATTATTAGCCGGAATTTTGGAAAGAGTTTAGTAAAAAGTATCAATTTAATTCTAATTAAATATTTTTGTTATTCTTTTAATGGAACGGATTATTTTTATCATAAAGTCTGTCAAAATTTATTATTAAAGTCATAGCTTTTACAAGAACGTATTTAAAAGCACGAAGCTCTCTGTAAAATCACTGAAACTACAAAGGCTTTAAAGCCCGAAAATTAGTAATTTTTTTTTTTTAATTTTTGTGAATTGAAATTCCTGGAAATGTTAACCATACTGAAATTTTTTTTTTTTTTTAAAGTATGAACTGTTTTCAACAATCCACACTACAGTCTTTCTCCAAACATTTCAAGCATATTTTGTTTCAGAAGCATCTGGATTTAAAGGTCTTAATTATAATGCTTGGCGACACGGAATGCTTTTGGTTTAGTGAAAAAAATATTTTTAGAGCAAGATAAATCAGTTTTCCAGAAAATTAAAATTGCAGTAATTTGAAAGTAGCTTCTTTTGCTAGTACAAAATTATGAAGATCCCCATCGTCAGCAGATTGCCCGATGACATTACTGAATAACAATATTTAGTGATGCTACTTTCGGATAGAAAAATTCACCAATCAGAAGTTAGCGTGAAGTGATGTTTCTGGACCTAATGTAAGGTAGAATCATTTTGTTCGTTCTGAACTTTGTTCCTGATAAATGGTCGCTGGCCTAATTTTAAATATTTAACCCCACTTCGTTTTATTCCTTCTCTCCGTCCTCCTATTAGACACCAGAAAGGAAAGTTTTCCGGTTTGGAAATAACACACGCACACACCAAGAAAAGAAAAAAAATCTATTAATTTTTCCCCTTCATACAAATATCTCCGCATTGTTTTCGACCAGTTAACTCTCTATTTCGCCATTATTAGTTGGAGGGAATCTATTGATTATTTTTCTATATTTTTTTTTTCTTTTGTAATTTAATTTTTGGGTTTTCGTTCATTTTATAGTCTAATATGTTAGTGGATTTTATTGTGAAACTTTTTTCTAGCATAAATGTACTAATATGATCTGAACCAACGAATGTGAGGAGAAAAATTGAGTCTGGTTATTGTGACGGCCATTTTCTTTCAACAATATTTTACGCAGTGCCATATTTTCCATTGTTTTTTATACTCTTAATGCAAGAATAAAATGCTGCTGCAGTACAAGCTTGTATTTCTTGCGAAGATATGATCTGTGAATAAATTGAAATTACTTTTTAATCATTTCGCCTTAATAGAGTTACTTATTGCTATTGAAACTTTTGAGTCATCTTCCGCGTAGAGTACCAAATGTGTTGCAAGGATCTTTTGAACAATTATAAATCTAGATATGGTAATTAAGCACTTATTTTTGCTAAACAAAGATACTTTCGAGTTTTATAAGCCAGTAGAGATGCCGATTCCTTAGTTATCCGAATTAGACACTTACCATTGATTCTATGCAGGACAACATCTTTGTCTATATACTTGATAGAAGAAAAAATTGAAAGCAGGAAGTAATGTTTTTTATTTATTTACTAGATTAATATAGTTAAAAAAATCCACCCCAAGAAATAAATTTGGAGCTCTCGTCCCAAAACATCTATCGCACGAAATGTTAAAAATCATACGGTCATTTTAAAACTTTTCCTAAAGGTCTAAAAACAGTTTTGGTTTTAATATTTTTCAATTTGAAAATAAATTTTACGCATCAACATGAATACTTTATGAAACAAGAATAAAAATGCGTATCAGTTTTATTAATTCGCACACACACAAAACTGTTGAAATATAGTGATTTAGTAAACGTAGCTTAGATGTGACACAAGGCCGCATGTGTAGAGAAGCCAGTGAGGATCGAACTCACTACTCAGTCGTAATTGATCCAGATTGCGCTAACCATTACACCATGTCGAAGTACCCTAAATTTATGAAGCATAGCTTAGATGGAGCACAGGGCCACAAGTATTGAGCACTCACTGACGATCGGACTCGCTTCTCAATTGATTCGAAAGACAAGCTTGCTAACCATATATTTATTCGTCCCCCTTCCTCACGGTGACGGGTCAGTTTAACGTGGGGAGCCCGAGAGCTTACATCCGAACCAGGGCCCAAAACAGGTAAGCCGCTAAAATCGTCGACTGCGCTGGCATCGGTATTATTATCGATTCCACTTCTATTAGTGGTGGTACTGTCGCGGGCAGCTTAGCGATTTACTAAGCGTATCTTAGATGTGGCACACGACAGAAAGTATAGAGCACTCAGTGAAGACCGAACTCTCTACTCAGTCGTAATGGACAAGCTTGCTAAGCATTACATCACGTCGAAATGCCCAAGCTCTTGAAATATAATGATGACGCATCAAATCAAGTGGTTAAATAAGTGAGAGAACGAGAAGTTTCTATTAACAGCTGCTTTGCCTTTGGCTCGAGGCATCTAGTATACTTCCAGCAGTGACAAAATTTATGGACACTTAAACTGACGATTTTTCTTTGAAGTTTGACTAACGTAGCTGACCGTAATAAATATCAATCAGCAGGTAATTTTTATTACCGACATTATGTTGTACCTACATACAGGGTGCGATGGATAAATTGCCGTCTGAATTACGCAAAAATGAAAATAACACTAACATCTCATTTTAACAGATATATTTACCAAAATTACATAAAAATATCTCAAAGTACTAAAGAGAGTGTTTTTCAGTGAAATCACCATTTGCATCAACCACGGCGTCCAGACGACTTCTGGATGGTCTCCTTGTTTAAATTGGTGAATGCTGCCATAATCCTTGCCTACAGTTTATCTTTGGTTTTACAATGAGCTTTGTTAGTCTCTCGCTCAACTGCACCACACACATAATCAAGGGGGGTCAGTCTGGGGAGTTAGGTGACCAAATGTGGTCTCAGAAATTGACTGACAGCCATGACCGGGTTCTCCTGCTTTTGTGGCATGGTGCAGAGTCCTGTTGCCAGACATAGGATCTTCCAGCAGCCACCCTCTTGATCCAGGGCAGCACTAACTCCTCAAGGCACTTGATGTAGGTTTCCGTGTTGAGTCCAAGACTCTTACTAATTAAATTCGGGAGATCTTTTCTTATCGGAACAATCAGAGTGAGTTTTTCGAGCTGCCGTACCTTCGTAATCACCATTAGATTCATCCAACTCTTTCTAAATCCTCTGCACTGTCCTCAAATTGACACCCTGAGAGATTCCGGTGCAAATACCAAGCAGAACAGCATGTAGTTTCCAATTTCTATTCACCTTACACAAAAACTAAGGCTGAATAACAAATAAAATATATATGACAAAAGAATCACAACTTTCGTAAATTAAAAAATAAAACTTTGTGAAAGAAAAGCAAAAATTTAGATAAGGCAAAAAATACAAAAAGGTTCGTCCACCCCCCCCCCTAATTTGTCAGTCGGAATGTCTCAAAATGAAGGGAGCTTTGATAGGTTTAAAATCGTTGATGTCACGGAGACTTTATATATTTCATTTACAGAAAAGTTTCAGTTTCTTTAAAAATTCTTTACTGTAAGCAGCCCAAATGGGTACAGTATCTGCCTTCCGGTTGAAATTTTACTGTCCGTTTTTCTTGGATTCCTTCCCTGTAGGAATATTTATGACTCCATTTTGCTTTAATACTCTGACTTGAAATCTTGTTGCTTTCTGATCATTTCTGCTGACTACACTCTTGGAGAAACAAGAGGTCCCCAGAGACCTTAATTTCAAAATTTACGAGGGTATGAGACCAGGTCTCTGGTCAGTAAATACAATATATATGTTTTTCAAATTAAAAAAAATGAATCTGCAACAATATCCATAAAAAATGTTATAGACAAGCGTATGGTTTCAAGAAAGAAATACGACAACAGCAAAAATAGATTTATGTGATTTATTTCAACAGGAACGTGAGGGTTTGGGACAGCTACCTTGTGGTATAGTTCATAAGCCGGCTTCGGATCTAGGTCGATCTCTCATAGTAGTTCACACATGTTGTCGCTGGTGCTCCCCTGCTGACAGCTCGGCCTGACCGTGACAGGTCTCTTCCATGGCCACCTGTTGACTGCCTGTTGTACTTCCGTGTGACCCCTTTTATGGCGTTTTTTTATGGCTTAACAGACTCGAAAAACGAAGCGAGTATAATTAGGAGGGAAGCATTTTTATTGGACGAAAAATAGAACACTTTAAATATTATTTTATTTTTCGACCGGAACTCGTGAGTCGGGAACATTTGTAAACGAAGATACTGGTCATTTTGTGACGGAGCTTTGTCCCGTTCACATCCGGCTCTCGCTCTTGAGTTTGTTAGTTTATTTGTCTGTAAATCAACCGAGATATGTCATTTTATTTTATAACAAGGTCCCCCCAGGTCTCGGTCTCATTTACAGTGGGCGTTATTCGTGTATATTTGGGTGATTAATTCATGATAAAGTCTCTGAAGCGTGTGGGAAGTTGTCCTCGTGTTCTTCTTATTGGCATTTAATTTGGTTGGGAGTTATTTGCTGAATTATGTGTCCCAGAGGGATGTGGAGGAGAATGATCCTGGTGACTGTTACATGGTGGAGGCAGAGGGATTGTATTAGATAGATGTGTTGGGCGTGGAGCCAGTCGTCGGATATGTGCACGGTGAATCCAGATTGTATCACCATCATCGTTTTGCACCTGACACATCATATTGTTCGTTTTTATAATGGTTTAATTTCCTATCCAGGGCAGATGAGAGGTTTGGGCAACAGTTGAGTGTGGCCGATGAAGTAAAACCTTGTCGCCTACTTGTATTGGGTCCTTGTATGTGAGGCGATTTAAGTTAGTCCCAAGTTTGTGGTCAGCTTCATCGTTGGCCAGAGTAACGTGGTGGTGAACCTGCTTTAGCAGGGCATTAATTTGCATTCCATATGCTCCAGGATTGTCGCTTGTGATTTCTTTTCTATGTAGTGTAGGTAGGCCGATGTTGGGATGACGGCCAGTAATGGCATAGTGCGGGGAGACACTGGTGGCGCAGTTGGTCGTGGCATTCATGGACGAAACGACAGATTCTAGAACGTCTGTCCATTCACAGTTCCTGTCTTCGCATAACATATAAAGTGCGTTCTTCATCGTGCGATGTTGTCTCTCGATATTTCCTGAGCTTTGCGGGCGCCAAGGACAGTGAAGTTCTTGCGTGATTGACATCTGGTTACAGAATTGTCGATAGACTTCTCCAGTGAAGTGTGTGCCTCGATCAGAGGATACTATGCGTGGAATCTCTCTGTGTCGAAGGAAGAAATGGTACAATCCGCGGGCGGCGTCGATAGCACAGTCTCTCGCGCATGGTATGGCTGTAAAATGTCGGCTGAAGCTATCAAAGATGGTTAGGATGTAGCGTTTTCCCTTTGAGTTGGGCATTGTGACAAAGTCTATAAAGACGAGATCGAATGGTCTCTTTCCTCGTTTGCAGTGGCTAATGGGCCAGTGGGTACGTCTACCGTAGTTGCTCTTGCACTTAGCACACGTGTCGCAAGAATCGACATAGGCCTTGATGTCGCGGTTTTTGAATTTCCACCAGTAGCTGGAAAATAGTTCTCGCATACGGGTAACACCTGAGTGGGTGTTGCCCTCGTGAGCCTGGTAGAGGTATCTGGGTCGTAGTTTGTATCGTACAACCAATCTCGGAGAGTGTTTACTGTCTCATCATATTCTAGAAAAATTGGTGCAAAAGTTTTTTGAAAAGCGTAGCTCGGTGGTCGTCAGGATCGATATGAGGTTCGCTTGGAGTGGGTGACTGGAGGCCGCTGATGATCTTTGCCAGGGCGTCGTCCTTCTGTTGTTCATTTGCGATGCCTAGGTGGTTGCAGATTCTCTTAGTGGGGATGGTGGTGGTGGAGTGATAGGCAAAGAATGCGTTGGTGACGCGCTTGTGGGTGCGGGCGTTTTGTGGTGTGTGAGTTTTGGGAATGAGCTGTAAACCGTTAAACTCGCCGAGGCACCAAGATGGGATGTATACGCGGAGGTCTGAACCGCTTACCTCGAATGTCCTGCCTGCCGGTGTAGGGTCGTTCAGAGCTTTCGTTTTCTTATGTCCGCAACCTCTGCTGAGCATGTCATCCCATGCATTTGATTCGCCTTCAACATATTCCAAGACGAATTTATAACATGAAATTTCTTCTTCCATCGTCGTATTTTGGCATTATGGAACTCTCGTTGGTCCAGATATGTCAGCGATCTGTGGTCGGTGAAGATGACGAAGGGGCGGTTGCGAAGGAAATAATCAAATTTCAATATTGCCCACTTTATTGCATATGCCTCTCGTTCCGTCATGGACCAGTTCTGTTCCGTGGAGTTGAATGTATGGGAAGCGACCGCTATGATACCTTTCTTCCCGTTGTCGGCTTCTTGCATTATGATTACTCCACATGCGACGTCACTGGCGTCGGTGGTGAGTGTGAAAAGTTTGGAGAAATCTGGAAACGAGATGACGGGTGGCGAAGAGAGACGGTCCTTGATTTTTTTGAAGGCTCTGTCGGCATTTTGCGTCCAGACAAACGGTTTATTAACCTTGTTGAGTTCGTGTATGGGACCCATAAGTTTTGAAAACATATCTGACCTGATTTGTTCGTGAAGACGTGTCTCTAGGAATTGTCTGATCCACACTAAACGGCCGATAAGGCTTTGTAATTCCTTTTTTGATGTTGGAGGTTTCATTTCCCTGATGGCACGAGCGTATTCTGGACCAGCCTTGAATGCTTCGCTGTTTACTATGCGTCCGAGGAATTTTGCCTCTGATGTGAGGAAGGAACATTTATCGGAATTCAGCTTGAGTCCGAATTTTCGAAGGGCAGTAAAAAATTGTTCGAGGGAGAGTCCTAAATGTCCTAGCGTGGATCAGGTTGTCGTTGATATAGGAAGAAATGTTGTCACGGGATGTGACCGTGGCTAGGGCTTCTGCTATGCAATGGGAGAAGATTTGTCCGGCAGATGTAAGGCCGAAGGCCAGGCGCGTGTATTGATAGCATTGGTCCTTCCATGTAAATGCTGTTTTGTATCGGTCTCGCTTGTCGATCTCAATTTGCCAGTAGCCGCTGCGTAGATCGAGGGTAGTAAAATATCTATTGCTTTTGCCGATTTTGTTGAACAAATGGTCGATCCTTGGCATTGGGTAAGGGTCAAGATCGACTAAGACCTTGTTGAGAGTTCTTTTAAAGTTAGCGACGACGCGAATCGATCCGTTTTTCTTGCGTGCGGCCAATACAGGGCTACTGAAGCCTTTGGGGTCGCTGCAGTTTTCAATGATACCTTCATCAGCCATACGCTTAATTTCGGTATCAACGTCTGCTTCCAAAGCCTGGGCTATCGGGTGTTGTTTCTGGCTGCGAGACTGGCCGTTGGTTGGTATGCGGATGGGTCGGATGAATGTGCCTTTGCTGCTGCTTTCGGTGCCGATAATGTCAGCGTAGCGAATGAGTAAGTTTGCAGTGGCCTCTAGTTCGTCTCGGTTCGGGTGGTTTGGTAGCGATAGTCCCGTGTTATGTTTTAGCCAGGTTAGCTTTTGATCCAGTGTCTGGATGTTGAGCTGTAGTTCCATAGTAGGCTGGTTTTGGATGATGTCAGCTTGGGCGCCATATGCTGGATCGTTGGTTGACGATGACGGTGATATGATTGCGGCTGTGTGTGTTGTGTATCCTGAGGAAAGTGTGCGTCTGAATTCTATAGTCGCATTTTGGTTGTCGATTAGATAGAAATTGAGCGTGTTGTGACATAGGATATTTTGGCCGATCAGGATCGGTGTGGTTTGGGTAGTTACCAGCACGTTAACCTTTTTGAATGTGGGTGAGTCTCGACTGCCGATGGTGATGTCGCAAGTCAGTTTGCCGAGGGCGGTGATGCTGCCGTTGATTCCTTTTACGACCACGTCGGAACGGGTCATGAGTTTCTTGGCTTCTCTGGATAACTGAGATATTGGTACGATGCAGGTGAAGCATCCCGAGTCTAGCATTGCGACGCCAGAGAAGGTGATGTCCCTGAAGTTGAAGGTGGACTAGACGAGTGGTGAATGGTGAACGAGTCCTTGAAAGTTGAAGGTGTGATGGCTGACGTAGGGGCATGGCGAACGAGGCATCACATCTCATCCTGCCCGATGCGAAAATCCTGTTCCACATCATTTATGGCTTGTATATTGTCATTCGTTGCGGCGATATGGGCCTGTGCCCGAGTGCGTGGTGGGTGGCGATATAGGCAGTTGTGTCCATGGTGACAGGGGCGACCTCTGAGGTAGTTCTTGCACACGCTGATTCGTGGTGTGTGCTGATGGTTTCTGCGTATCGGATGGTGGCTATGTTCGGGAGGGTTGCTGAGGCCCGTCTGCTGTGGGTTTGGTTGCCTGCTGGGTCGGAGTGGCGCGTTTCTTTGGTTTGACCGCTGCGGTTTCTGTGTGAAATACACAGTGTCATGCGAAGTCGTGTCGTTGGATTTTACACCACGATCAAGGTAACTTTGAGCTTCGGAGGCTATGCCAATGGCTGAATAGTGGTTGTCCATTGTCTTGACGAGATGTGGGTAAAGATTTGAGTTCCAAATTTTCACCTTTTCGCTCATTAGCATAGCGCCGATGATGGAAATAAGTCCATCGACTGTTAAGTCAGTATTTTTGTCTTTTTTTATTTGTTTTTTATGTGAACGGTTGCCTCTCTATGGGTGTTTTCGAGTCGACCAGCGAAGTCTGTTAATTTTTCGCCGTCTCGCCATTCCAGATCCCAGGCTTGACTGAGGTGTTGGAAGTTAGTCATCTGGCTTCCGTGGGCTGCTAATAAGTATTCCTTCAGTTGTTCGAAGGTGGATATGTCTTTTTTGAGTCAACCATCTGCTGAAAGATACTTTGGTCCAGTAAATCTTTAGCAGACTTGACGAATTCGCATTCCAGGCTGGGATAGGTGCTGAGTTCTGGTGTGACGTGGATTGTGTATGCTTTGTTTAGAGCTGTGATGAATCGGTTCACGTCGTGTCCAGGGTGAAAAGTTCTCTCTAGCTTCCATATGTCGCGTATAGTTTGTTGGCACATCATTAAGCTGAAATCGCCGTTTGTTTGGGCGGTGAGAGGTGTTGAAGTAGTTGATTTTAGGGCAATCAGCATGTCGCTTATGTCGGCTTGAATTTCTTGTATCGTGGCTTGGGAAGGCTGTATTGGCCCCGTTTTCAAGTTGAATAGTAGTGTTTTCTGTTCCTTGATGAGAGTAAATAGTTCGGCTCGGGTGAAGGTCGTGTAGTCGGCCATATTTCTCTTGCTGTACGCTTCTGACATCAGTGTTATAGACAAGCGTATGGTTGCAAGAAAGAAATACGACAACAGCAGAAATAGATTTACGTGATTTATTTCAACAGGAACGTCATGGTTTGGGACAGCTACCTTGTGGTATAGTTCATAAGCCGGCTTCGGATCTAGGTCGATCTCTCATAGTAGTTCACACATGTTGACGCTGGCGCTCCCTGCTGACAGCTCGCCCTGACCGTGACGGGCCTCTTCCATGGCCACTCTTCCATTGACTGCCTGTTGTACTTCCGTGTGACCCCTTTTATGGCGTTTTTTTTTTTTTTTTTTGTGTGGCTTAACAGGCACGAAAAAGGAAGCGAGTATAATTAGGAGGGAAGCATTTTTATTGGACGAAAAATAGAATACTTTAAATATTATTTTACTTTTCGACCGGAACTCGTGCGTCGGGAACATTTGTAAACGAAGATACTGGTCATTTGGTGACGGGGCTTTGTCCCGTTCACACCCGGCTCTCGCTCTTGAGTATGTTAGTTTATTTGTCTGTAAATCAGCCGAGATATGTCTTATTTTATTTTATAACAAAAAGAAGGAATTTTGACGTTTTTTAACCGCCATTTAAAAAAAAACCGCCTGGCCTTCTTTAAAATGCACTTCTCTCAAAAGTTTAAAATACAAACCTAGACGATTATAATGCCTTTTAACTAATGATTAACAATCAACGTTCATCTCTACTGCCAACAACTGCGTCGTTTGAAAGCATCTTTGAACAGAAAACTTCCATCATTAGCCAAAAGGGAGTAGTCTGCTTGCACGATAATACCCGTCCTCACACTTCACAATTGATTCTTAGATTAAATCGGTTCGGAAAAATTGCTTCATCATACATATTTTCCCGGTCTTGCACATCTTTTGTTTGCAAAACCATTCGAGTTGACATCAAGAGAAAACTTTGAAAAGGAATTGGTCTCGTATTTTACATCAAAACAAAGAATTTTACGAACATGGCAAGAAGAAATTAATGATTAAATATTTCCGTAAGCATTAGGATCTTCATTTGTAATATACACGGACAGAACCTTCGTTCCAACCTGATATGAAGGCAATTTCCTTTAAAACTGATAGCAAAAATACCTTACAATGTAATTATTTATTAAACTTAGCTTTAGCACAAGGTTACAAATAGGAACACGGGTACTTTTTACTATTATACCAGTCTCTCTTATTGTCTTAATGCGCATAATCAATTCCACATTTACTTCACCGCCATTGTCCAAGAGCATAAAATAAGAAACGGGGGTAACAGTAAAACAACACCGGATCATTCAGTGAGGTTCGAGCTTGCTATTCAGTAGTAATGGTAAGGGTTGACCATCGGTACCTGGCTGCTGTCCTGCGGGTCGCCGGATTCGAATCCGACTTCTGCAAGTGGATTAGCCTCCTGTATCCCTCCCCCAGTGCTGTGGTACAGGCGAACGGAAGGTGGTCGAGCTTACTTTACGCTTCGACGTTGGAACCCTTCCTTCGCCGGATAAGGGACAGGGCGTGAAGTCCTGCCCTACGCGGAATCGCTGTTTTCCCTGATAGTGCTCGAGCTAGGGGTTTCTGCGTACGCCGATGACGTATCCATCATCGTGTCGTGCCGTAGAAATATTAAGGTACGTGAAGGTGACGGGGGCCAAGATTAACCGTGACAAGTCTTGCGGTTAGGTGCCTGGAAGGTTGTCGCGCTTCCGGAGCCCTTCGGGTGGACTGATGGACCTGTCCGGACTCCGGCTGAAGAAGAATTGGTCAGAAGTACAAAGGTCGGAGCGTCGGTTCGGACTTGGCTTTGAAGGGGGTTGTCCTTAAAGGGTATGGCTGAGGCGTGTGCCACTTACGTCTTGCCCCTCATTCTTTACTCCTTGGCTGTACTTCCTCTTTGCAGGTTCCGTATGGAGGCGATTGAGCGTCTGTTGACCAACCTTTTGTGGGGTGGTCGCAAACATTGGGTCTGTAAAGAAGCCTGTTACTAGCGTCCGTGTCATTGGAGTGGGGGGACTGGAATTGCCACACCTGGCGAGTCATCGCCATGCCTCAATGTTTTGACGGAGGACTCAATTTTGGCGCCGAGTGTTAGGGATGCCTTCCCTTATCATCACTTCCCCCTCATATCTTGGGGTAAGCGCCGTCGCGGTCGTGGAAGGTTGCCGAGTTTCCTCAGTGTGTGTAGGTCGGCCTTGAAGGTCATTCCTCGGTCCAATGACCTTTCTCGGCGTCGGAGACTATTGTATCAGGAATTAGTGGAGGGAGTCGCGAAGGATCCTCTGTGTGGCCGGCTCGGCTTGTCTGCATCAGAGTTGCGCTCCTTTTGGTCTTGGATAACAGCGGCGGATTATCTCAGAAACCCTGAGTTTTCGCTTAGCTGGCGATTGATTCAGAACGTGCTACCTCTCAATGACGTACACTTCAGATGGGGCCATGCAGATTTGCCAGATTGTCATCGGTGTGACCTTGGTTTAGAGAAAACGGCTTCGCACACCTTCTACCATTGTCCTCAGGTGCGCCCTTCATAATCTGGGAGTTGACGGCTCGTATAGGCTCCCGATCGGCTCGTGTCCATCGATCTCGCGTACGCGTGAGATAATGTGTCGCCTCTGTTCTCCGGGGTAAAACGGATGGTGTTTTTTGCGTTGCTAGCCGTGGCAAGAATGGTCGTGTGGATGTCGCGAAAGGATGGAAATTTGCGAAATGAACGTTATTCGTATCAGGATCTGATTGTTTTCTTTAAGCATCAGCTTAAGGTGAAAATCAGTTCTGATCGAAAGCGTTTGATTTCGACAGATTTCAACGAAAGGTGGGTAACTGAGGCGAGCCTGGTTCGTGTGCACGAGGTTATCCTTGATTTTCTTTTTTAAGTCCCCTTAACGCAACGGGGCGGTTTCCTGTGGACACCCCCGCCCCGGTTAATTTAGACACTATTTTGTGTTCCTAGTTAATGTGAATAAGTATTGTTCCTGGCCTGTTTCCTGGCATTCTCTTTTGTTATGGCCCTGTTGAGATTCCCCAATCTCCCCAGTTTGTTTTTGTCCCCCATTTTTCATCTCGACATGGGCAGCCATTGATTTTCCCTATTCCGTCATTTATTTTTAGCCTTCCCATTCCATTAGTGAGTGTGCTTCTTGATTCTATCTATCGACAGAATACAGAGACCATTATTATTATTTTGAGGGGTGAACGGTTCCTTCTAACATTGTTTTGTTTTTGTTTTATCTTTGGTTAACATTTTGAGTTTCTCCCCTGCCCATCATTTCGAGTTTCATGAAATTTCTAATTATATATATACTAGCAGCATGACCCGGCGTTGCCCGTGCTTGATTCAAAAATCGTACGACTCATACAGCAATCGCTATCACTTGACTTAAAATATTTTTGCCCTTCCTTGCTTTTAAAGGAGTGCCCTTTGCCGTGCTGATGTTGCTACATGCCTTACTTCTTGCCTATCTCACACTGCGAATTTTTTCTAAGTTCTATACTAAACATTAAATCTGTTACGAAAAAAGAACTAAACAAAATGAACACAAAACGATCAGCTTTAAAAAAGGACTCTTAACTGGAAAAACCGAATGAAAAAAGAATGTTAACAACAAATACTTTTTCACACCCAACCCAGTTCTGCGGAATCGGAATCAACGTTGAGTTTCAGCAAGTGAATGAGCCAATTGGAGTAAAGTGTCATGCAGATTTAAATTTTTCCCACTTGTGACGAATGCAGCTATCGATTTTTTTTTTTTTTTTGCATGCTAGTTAATATTCGTGTCAGTCAGCTGTTGGCTCTCACGCTGGCCAATAGAATCTTCCTGCCTATTCGTGGCAGCCAGCTATAGGCTCTCACTCTAGCCAGTACAAAATGGCCGCAAACTACATGAAAACTGCCGTAGAAGCATGAAAAAATCGATTATTTCTACTATCGTTGGGAGTTGGGAAATGCAAAGTCGGTCTTGGCCTTCCCGCTAACTTGTAAATTTTGGTGCAAATCCGTCGAAAATTGCGGCCGTGCATTCGTTACACACACACACACACACATCCTAGATAGATAGAGATATAATGAACATTACAAATTTTTATACCCTGGGGTGTTTTGTAGGACCCTTATGAATATGTGGTATTGTGTTGTGTGCAGGATTGAGAAGTGATGGATGAGTTCTTGTGGTGAATGTGTAATTGTAATGAATGAATGGGTCATGATTGTGGTTAACTAGAAATAGGATAGCTAGTGAAAGACCAACCTTTCCCCACTTCCCCTTCTGGAAAAATAAATATATTCAATAGTAATTGTTAGACAGATTTGCTCGTTTAATCCCACGCCGAGAACACAGTTTATTGTGCAATTGTGCCCAGTCAAGCATTTATAACTATTATTATTTCTCAGTAGTTAACTCCTTACTTTCAACATTGTGCTCTTCTCTCCTAGGAACACCACTATTTGTTTTAGTGGGGACATAGACGTGAATTGTTGGACTAATTTCCACATACCGACATTGTCTTTGTGAAAGGATTATTAGCAATTGACATGAATATGTAAATGTAATGTACTTGCATTCAACACGAGTTCAAATATGTGCCTTGTCTGCGACGTTCACATTTGCACATTTATTTTTGTTTGAATGCTTTGGTTTAATTTTAGTTTCGTTCTTGTGTTTATCCTCTCCCCCATTTCACGATAGATTTTTATCTATTTTTATAGGAAAAAAACACGTACGTATGAAACTTTTGTCACGGATGGTTTTAGTAGGATCCCTGTGAATACGGGGTATTGTGGTATATGTTGAAGTAAGAGAAGGATGGGTTCTTGTGGTGATTTAAATCAATTGTTAGTGAATGGGTCGTGAATTACGTTCGCTAAGTGTAAGATAGTAATCACTATCCTTTCCTCTTCGGCCTTGTGCGACAAATGTATCATATTTTAAATATTCCTACCACCTATGGGTTAAATTTCAGGGTAGACTGGGTTCTCTAACTTTTTAGGGTGGTAGCCAGACTAAGAGTAGGACTTAAATTAAAACCGTGGAGAAGGCAACCGGAAATCACGTGACAAGTGGCTGATAAAGAGAACCATGATCGCCTACGTCCTGAATGGAGAAAGAATTTAAAAAAAAAAAGTTATTATCGGTGTTTAAGCAAAGAAATATGGCTACAACTGGCTGAAACATAAATGGTTTAAACGGAACAAACGCACGAATAAGCGAGATAGGATTCGATTTCAATTTTGGGAAAAGAAAGGAGTATCTCTCTGAAACTAAGGACAGTGAGTTTACAAGTAGATCCTTATATGGCTAAACCGTGCTATAGAAGGTCTCTGGTAAAACCTGAATTCAGACAACGTTAGATTAAAACAATTTGTACAGAATAATGCTTCAAAGTTTTAAAGTAACAGTTTCTAATCTTTGACCGTTAACAGTAATGCAGCCGAATTTAACTTTTTCTTTTTTTTTTTGTTGTTTTTTTTTGTAAAGAAAAAACAAAAATAAAAGTTTCAAGTGAAATAGAAACCCTGACTTCTCACCGCCTTTTCCTAATTGGTGAATTCGCGGCTTTATGCTATTTTATACTGCAGTATTAGTTATGCAAACTAAAATAGCCAGTTAATATAGGCTCCGTATGTATAATTTTACCTTTCTTTATGCTATTGCACATGAATATACTGTGAGATATATATATATATATATACATACATACATACATAAAACTTATAAGTATGTACAGACATTAAAATCCATCACAAAACCAACTCCCCTGGTGAGGGAAGAAAAGGCATTTCAAACATTCCTATTACAAAAGTCGAGAATATTCTTACAAAAAGTATCTTGCTACGTTTCAGCCAGATTTATTGTTATTAATTACTGTTA
Source organism: Acanthosepion pharaonis (assembly GCA_903632075.3). Lineage (NCBI taxonomy): Eukaryota > Metazoa > Mollusca > Cephalopoda > Sepiida > Sepiidae > Acanthosepion > Acanthosepion pharaonis. The sequence goes on along the minus strand of CAHIKZ030004089.1, from coordinate 950,165 downwards.
TCGTTGATTGTAGTAGTTACATATTTTTATTTTTACTAATTCAGGAATCCGTACAGAGAAAAAAGGTTTGTAATTTTTCAATGCATCATTTGGTCGCTATTTTTACACCTAAGAATTGAGGTCTAGTAATTATTTTACTGTATTCTATTCAAAATTCTTGGAAACGAAGGAAATATTTATTAGATGACTGTTAACAATATATTTTAATTAGCATAAATTATATTCTTCATTTTACCAAACAGCCGTAAAAAAGTAACATTACTTACCAATCGAAAGTAAGCAAGAGCTTAGAGTATTGCTTATTTTCTGTTATGTTGACCGAAAGATGATTCCTTTATATTTACAAACGAATAACTTTACAATTGTACCATATTGTATTGCTTGATAATTTTCAAAATGTTCAATTGCAACATTAAAAAGTATGAAAGCTAAATTTTCCTAATAAGCATTAAGATAGCAAGATTTTAGTTTACAAAAGTGTTGGGGGGATGATATTTTATAATAAATCCTGCTATCATTAGTATTGGACGAGTTTGCTCACTAGTTTGTTACACGAGTTATTACTTGGCTGAATAGCATGAAAACTTTCAAAAGCAACGAATTTCAATATGTGGAATATTTTTATACATATATTGTTAAAAAAAAACAGTATAAATCACGAAAAAAGAATTATATTTGTGTATATAAACAGTTAAAAAAACAAAAAAAAACACTTAGGTATTTAGCTGTATTGTGTGTGCGTCTATGTTAGGAACCACGTTGTGGCGTGAAATTCAGAGACCTGTTGCCCGAGTAGCATATTCCCGGAATGGAAAAATCCTTTTGCTACCAATACTGCATTACTAGGCAACCTGTCCTTTTATGGTCCTGAACAGCACCACTTGGCGGTCGTGTTGGCAGACAAGGCGAGGGTAATATCCACAAGTTTATTACATGAATCCTTTATTGGTATGCATAAACAGTGAACTTTTTTCTAAGATATTTTTCTTACAATCGAATGACCAATTCGAAAGAAAACTTCCAACATAACAATGCCGGTAATCAAAATTACCTGCTGAAAGATGTTTATTACAATCAGCTACGTTAGTGAAACTTCAAAGAAAGATCGTCAGTTTAAGCATCAATAAATTTTCACTCCTGATTGCTGGATCCAAAGGCGAAACAGCTGTTAATAGAATGGCACAGAAGTTCGCTTTTGGCCAGAAACAGAGTGTTTTCATTTTACATGGGAGAAAACGCCCGGTTCCGGGGATTCGAATCCCTGCAGCAGCACCTCCCTCATTGCATTAAGAGAGATGTGGTCGGTGTGATATCGACCCCCAGCGTGAAAGTAGTCGTGGGGACTGGGCAATTTTTGTCCCCCCCCTCACAGAAATCGATTTAGTGTCACATCCTGCCTTAGTGTGGATGCCGAGTAAATATATACATCTCTTATGCTTATTAGACACTTGATTCAATGCGTCGCCATTATATTTCAACAGTTTACCCGAGGCACGTGCGAGCAACTTTTTTTTGTGTGTGTGTGTGTGTGTGTGTGTGTGTGTGTGTAGAATTAGTATTAAATTGATAAACATTTTTATTCCTAACAATAACATGAATTATCCATGTCGGTGTGTTAAATGTATTTTTTAAACCTGAAAATGCTAAAATAAAAAACTTCAAAACTAATTTTACGCCTCCAAATTTCAAATTTATATAACTTTGATGATAACATTTTTTTTTTCAAATTTCTTTTTTCTTCTTCATGATGTCCGTATATTTTAAGAAAGCAATGGATGCTCTTGAATGAGGAGTCATTTTTCGTGGATTTTTATTGCACCTAAAGCAATTATTTCCTACGATATTGAAAAACTCAAGGTTTAGTTGAATAATTAACTGAAAGTGTTTAATTCAATCATTAATCAACACTTAATTTGATTTATTTAAAGAAAACGCTTATAAAAATAGCAAAAACAGGTAGAAAATTATAACATGTTTGAAAATAGATACATGGACGTGTAGAAAAGATAGAAAAATATGTTCTGGAACTCAGCAAATTCGTGCGATTATACTAGTATACGAATTAATACTCTTGATGTAGAAAAACGTTTGAAATACAATTCCTAGGCTATGGACATTGAAATGATGGTATTGGTATTAAAACGTAAGAACTGTTACCAGAAAAGTAATCTCAATAATTTTTTAAGTTTATTTTGTTTTTCGAAATTGAGTTTTTAATTATTCTTTTCTAAATCCTTCTCTCGTCAAAGACTTTTAAAAACACAATCGCAATTTAAATTAAAAGGAAAAAAATAACCAACACGTATAGTGCATAAATTCCGTTGAATTATTTTTTTTTATGTGATGTTCTGTGGTATTTGTTACCCAGAAGACAATCAACTTGCATTACTATTCAGAATTAAAATAGAAATAATTAAAAATTAACACGTAAAAAAAGAAAGATGATCATCATTTATCGAAACAGTAATAAGCCTAATGAGCCACGTGACAAAACTCATTATCCGTATTCTGTTGAATAGAGCGCGCAGCATAATCAGGCCAGAGATAGGATAAGAACAGTGCGGGTTCATTAAAGACGTCAGAACAAGGAACGCAATATTCATGCTCAGAATGTTATCAGAAAGAGCGATACACATGCAGAAGGGCGTGTACTTGTGTTTCGATAAAGTACGCCACAAGGATCTGATAGAACTGCTCAGCAACATTGATATATTCGGGAGGGATATCTGAATAATCAAGAACATATACTGGCAGCAAACAGCACGCATGCGCTTAGGGAACGAGTTCAGTGGGTATACAAAAATAGAAAGAGGCGTAAGGCAAGGATGCGTCTTCTCACCCGACCTGTTCAACCTATACAGCAAGGCAATTCTGAGAGAATTGTAAACCCTACCGGGATTTAGAATTGGCAGCCACAACCTTAACAATATAAGATACGCAGAAGACACAGAACTGATAGCAGACACGGAAATGAAATTACAAAATCTACAGAAGGTAGCGACGGAGAGTGAGAAGAAAGGACTAAGCATAAACTACAAGAAGACAGAATGCATGGTCATCAGTAAGAGGAAGAGCCCGAAATGCGATTTGCAGATCGGGAACACTAGAATCAAGCAGACGTAGAAGTTTAAATATCTGGGAAGCGTCTTGACAGAGGAGGGTTAAGTGCGACACTGAGATCCGTAGACGTATTGGGATGGCCAAGGACACATTACAAAAGTTGAGCAGAGTACTGCGAGACAGGAGGATTTCTTTGGCAACAAAGAAAAGAATACTGAGCTGTTACGTGACATCTGTTCTTCTCTACAGCAGCAAATGTTGGACGATTTTCTCAAAGATGAAGAATAGACTCGAGGCGACGGAGATGTGGTTCTACAGAAGGATGCTAAGGATATCATGGACCGAGCGTGTGAGCAACGATGAGATAGAGAGGTTGCAAACAAAGAGAAGGCTTATACTTACCATCAGAAAGAGGCAGCTGAAGTTTCTGGGACACATAATGAGGAGGGAAGTCCTGGAGAATCTGATACTCACGGGTCGAGTAGAGGGAAAGAGAGACAAGAGAAAATAGCGCGTGACATACCTGACGAGCTCGAGCGGGTGGATGACAGTCTGGGGGAGGAAGCAGAGGGATTGAACTTGCTGAGATCTGCAGGGAGGTGGAGAGCCATGATCGCCTACGTCTTGAAAGGACAAAGAAAGAAGAGGAGGTTCTAGTCAGTTGACTAAAAAAGGGTAGTTCGTCTATACAAATCTATGCCAAGTGATTCCCTTTCCTCAAAGATAAATGAAACGACTTGAGATCAAAATACTCACCAACAACTAAAACTACATGACATCACCTCTAAGTTATACTTCTTATTCTTCCTTTTCTCCTGTAAATTGTGAGTAATAACATTTACTTAAAGGTATGATTTTTTTCTATATCAGACACGTGGCCATTTCTACAAATATTTTAGATAAGACTGTTTACTATGAAAAATCAACTTGATTTACCTCTTTACAAACAAAATACTTTGTAAAAATGTAAATAAATTGTAGATTTGTTTGAATTTTGAAACAAATAGAAGTTTATTTCATATCTAAATAATTGTGACTGACAAATTACTAAAGAAAAAGCAAAAAATTAAATTTTTAAATATCTGCATCATGTCTGTCATGATTCAAAGTACACAAAAAAAAGCTGAATAGATTGAAAGACTCAACCCCACCAACACCACCTGAAACGTGTATCTGCAAAGTTTGCAAACTAAAATTAAACGTCAGAAAGTTGTTCTAATAATTTAGATATTCATAAAAATCGTCTTTAATTAGTCTATGGCATTATTAAATGTGCGAATAAAAATTGGCCAGAGTTGTTTTCGTTGTTGGCGATAGTGCTGTTGTTGTTATTCATAATTTTAAAATGTAAATGATTTATTTTAAAAATAATTCACAAAGCAACTGTCTCTTCACTTTTTCAAAAGAAACAGATTTTTTTTCAATGAAAAAAATGTGCATTTATTGTGTAACTGATGTTTTAATTTGGCACACGACTGAGTCAGTGTAACTAAAAGCGTCAAGTTGACGCATAAAAAGAAAGGCTGATGAATGAGCCAAGTGATACAATGATATTTTAAATGACAATATTAAGAGTTTGGCTTGTTATTTTAATTGCATTCACCACTCAGATAAAATCAGAAAAATATTTGATGAATAAAGTAGATCTTAAAAAAGAAAAAATAAAGAAAAAGTTTACTTAAATTTTTTTTTCTTTCAGTTTTTACCTAATTTACTGTGAGGATCTCCAAAAAAAAAATCAATGTACCAGTTTTGTAAATTAAGATCAATATTTTTCATAATTTTTTTATAATATGAAAGTTGTATAAAGAATAAAAGGAGGAACAATGAATTGAATGAAATTGGAGTAGAAAGTGTCTTTTTTTTAAATCTTTATTTATTTAAATATTCTCTTTGCATAACTAAATCAGTGGCTTCAGTCTAAGCATCAGGATGCACTCCTCATGATTTAGTTCTATATATCTTCTAGTTTAAACATCTTAAGATTTATTTCAAGCCTTTGCATTTTCTCCCTTTTGAATGTTAAAAGTACAAAAATTCGTGATCAGTTCTGCTCTGCATCAAGGTACATTTGTCTTTTCTTTATTACTTAAAAAAAAAAACTGTTGCATATTTAGATTGCAATGGGTAAATTCCGTTGTAATTTTTACCCCTATAAGGAGGGGACTGAACACTAATTAAATATGTTATTGTTACTGTTTTTCCATCTTATAAAAATACGTTAACTTATTTACTAACCTTGGGAAAATTTCTGTTACGTCCCTATAACAAAACTGATATTTTAAAACTCAAAAAGTGCTTAAAATTGTTGTAAATTCGACAGGTTTTTTTTCTCTTGGAGATGCAGTCTAAAAAAAAAACCAAAAAACTGTGAACCGAAACGGAATTAAATAAGTAATTATCTTAGATTTTTTTTTTTAAAATTTAAAACAAAATTAAATTGGATTATTTTTTATGCTAATTACATTTTACATTTTCTCTGGATGTCTCAAAAATCTTACACTTTAGTTATTTTTATTTATTTATAACTGAATTGTTCTTAAAATTTGTAACCGAGTCCTTCTTACTGAGTCAGGTACAGTCTGACTATCACTGAATCCTTGTATTGCTCGGAATGTTTTATTTCTATACACAAATTCTGTCTGTTACCTTCTTCCTCGCGAGTATTCTAACGTCAACTGGTGCAGGAGAAGCGAAAACGAAGTTATTCATTTCTCTCGCAGCAATAGATAAGAAGAAGAGGAGGAACAGGATTGTAAAATAGGGTTAATAGCTCACCGTGTTTTGTTATTAACATGACTATATTTTTCTTTATAGAAAGATAAAGAAATTAAATTTTACAAAGCATTTCGGGAAAGATAATGAATCGCAAAATTTACATAAAAAAATAATTTGTTAAATGGATTGTCATTTAACAGTAGTTTTTAATGTCACTGCAAAATATTCCTAAAAGTGTTAACTTTTAAGTTAAAGTTTTAACTATTCAATATTGAAACTTTCTTAGTGAATATATTTGTAAATAATGTTTATTACTTCAAGTAAAATTCGTTATTAGATGAAAAAACCTGAACATTTATTCAACTGAAATGATAATGATAAAAAAAAATACTTTACAGTTTACATTCACGACATTGAATGAAATGTAGAGAATCGTTTTTGAAAATCGGCAAAACATGCTTCATTTCAAATGCTGACTTATAAGGATAATAAAAAAGAAAAAAAGAAAAGGGACCTGAGTGGTCAATTAAATGTGGAAGCGATATTTATTCACTTTTAAGAATTTCTTCTTAAAGAAAGAGAAAGGCTATTTTAAAACTTGTCATCTTGCTTTTGCTGATACATATCTACATGACGCCATCCTATCAATTGTGTGCCAGTGATTGTCTCCCAAGTCGCCTGGTGTAGTCATCAATACGCTTAAGTATCGATCCTTGGCGAAAGTATGACAATGGTAGTTACAGCAACAGCCATTCTAACATATTTTTGCTTATGTAACACCTGGGCCCACAAGAATAGAACTGTAATCATCACAATGACTACTATTGCTTTCAACATGCAGTGTACATCTACGAACAGTAAAAAAAAACAACCAATAAATAGCACTGACTTATTTTTAAGTCTAATAGAGAAAACGACGTCAGAAAATTTAAGCAATTTTTTTAAATGTTAAAATTAGCACTTAAGTGGAAATCTGAGTGAGATTTGATATTTCTTAAAATTAAATTATTAATTAGTTGTTTGCTATTGTTTGTTTCTCTTTTTCTTTTTATGTTTTTTTTTTATCGAATCTTTTTTTTAACATCTACACAGTATTTTCGTAATGCTTTTTAGCGGTTCGTTTACTGTTACAAAATTCATAGCATCGCTATCGAAAGTGAAAGAAGTTAAAAAAAGAAAAGAAAAGAAAAACAGTAAAAGAGAGTAGGAAAGGCACATAAAAAGAAAGAAGTTCAAAGAGTCTATGGTAAATCAGTCATTCAACCTACTCCACCTTTCTTATTATTTTCCTTCTCTTTTCTTGGAGTTTGCTTGCCTTGTTGCCTGCTTTCACTTTCACCATTGACTTCCTTTTTGTTTTCCTTTTTTTTTAAAAAAAAAAAAAAAAACTTTTTTCTTCTTTCTCCTCCCCCGCTCACTGCTTCTGTTTTGACTGCTACTACTGACTGATGCTGGTCGTAGTTGCTAAATTCAACAACCGATGGAGGCGCCACAGCCTCAGTGTTTAGGGGATAGGAAAAGCTTGTTGCGGAGACGGACACAGACATATCCAACGGCTTGTTGTTGCGGGGGAAGAAGACGACTTGGTGCTACGAAGAGGGGCTATGTCAGACGAATACAGACATTCGCTATTCACTCCACACCTATCGAGTCACTGATGCTACCCATTAGCACAGCGAGATGTTCTTGAAGAAAGCAGAACAAGAGGGATCCTACACCTAAGTGTTTTCTTTCTGGATGTGGTAGCATTCTTCGACAGAACTACTGCAACTATCAGTGTTGTTCTTACTGCTATCTTAATTTCTACTGTTTATGTCAACTTGGCTGTTTTTCTTCCTATCTTGCCATGTTGCGTTGCTGAACCGAAAAAACTGTCTTTTTTTTTTCTTTTTTTTTTTCTCTCCCTTCATTGTGAAATACAATGATCTCCAAATGATTGAGACATGGATGAAGGGACTGCCATGAGTGAATCTCCCAGGTCCAGAAATGGCTCTGATTCTTTGGTTGCTAAGATTAAAGATGAAAATTCTTCAACCTCTAATTTACAAAAGGATACTAATCCAGAAGTGGCAGCAAGGAATGGGGGCGATTTTGATTCTAGCAATGGGAACAGTACTGTTATCGGAAATTCGGGTACAGGTGGGGGTGGTCTTGGTACTACTAATGATTCTGCGGCCACCCCCGGCAGTACCTGTAATGATAATAATACAAATGGCCATAATAATAATAATGTCAATAATAACAGTCAGGACAACAACCAGGCTCGATCCATTGCCAATACAACAGAGACCGTGCACGACGAGGAAGAGGAGTTACCATACCCGGGATTCGTACCCAAATCATTTTATTGCCTTAAGCAAACCAACAAATTACGATGGATGTGTTTAAAAATCATCACGTGGCCATATCCTTTTTAAATACATATCTATTTCATCATCATCATCATATTGATATGGCTGTACTTTTTTTTTAATTCTTTTATTTCAATTAATTTTAATATTTTTTTTGAATGATACCTGTAAATGTCCATTTTTACCTGTACTAAGTATAGTTAGAATAACTATTACCCTATACCTTGATCCAAATGATGCTTCTTGTTTTATTTAAAATAATTTTCAATCTTTCACAGTTTTTCATTAAACAAATTTCTGTTTGTAAATATCTAAAATTTTCCTCGTTATATTGAACATGCTAGTTTGCTTTCCACCATGGATCATCTCTTTAAATGTCTACTTATCTAGGTAAGTTAATTTTTAACAATTTTTCAATTATTTTCTAAATAAAATTTTTCTGTCTGCACCATACATTTTTACCTATTTTACATTATTTTTTATTCAAGCAATATCCTTCAAAATACATAGAAACTGTAACTTTTAAATTTACTCTATACAGCTTAGTTATTTTCGCCATGAATCAAAATGAGAATTTGCTTTTTCTGAAAGTCAAAAAAAATAAGTGAATGTGTACTGCACGGACAAATTATTTTCATACTTGTCTTCAGTACGATTTTCTATAAAGTGATCATGCGAACCCTTTATTTCCTAGCTTTGCTTCATACTATTGACACTGAAGTGATTTTTTAAAGTAGATTATTTTTCTACAGAAATCAAATCATTCTTTGATAAATACAAATTTTTTTAAAAGGATGTTACTTTTTTTTCATTTAAAAGGTAGCACTTCATTGCAAACTGTTTACGGGAAATAATTTTGCAATAATGTGAAATCGCGTGTGTGTGTGTGTTAGAGAAGTAAGTTTTAATGGATTTTTGTCAAATCCATATTTCAGTCTGTAATGTCAACTCAAGTCTAAACTCAGTATTAAAAAGATATTTTGTTGTTATAATTATCCACTTAAAACATACCTTGTCAACTCAAATATCTGACCAGCCATGAAACTTAAATTGCAGGTAAAACTATTGTAAAAAAAAAAAAAAAAAAAACCTGACAATTTCGATAGAGAAAAATTCTACTTTTGTGCCACTTAATTAAAAATTGTGCCGAAATTGATTAAAACGTAATTAATTAGACCATTTATTTCACCTTTAATTTCCTATTTTATTTTAACGTTTACAGGATCAATACAATTAAATCCAATTTTTATGCAATTAAGAATCGATTTAATTTTTCAAAGTTTTGTGTTTAAATATTTTTCTTTCTTTGTGTGGGAGGATTCCTTCTCTCTCTCTCCCTTTTTGGAATTAACGATTCAGAAGTGATTTGTTTTTGTAACTTTATTGCTGATATGAAATTTACATGACCGTGAAAGCCTTTGAAAGGTTCGAATAAAGAGCCTATCTTACAATTACTCAAAAAGCTACGCGCTTCTTCACCCTATTTAACTTAAGGGTTAGAACTAGAAATGGGTGTCTGCCTGTTGATTTAAGTGTATATTTCAAACTGACAGTGATTTTTGCTTTTTCTTGCTTTTTGCTTCATTCTTTACTTGATTGTCTAATAATCTCTCTTAAAGTGAAAAAAAAATTTGTTAGTATTTTTGCTTAATTGGACCTAAAGATCTTTACCATTTGAAATTAATTTTTTTTTTTTTTTTTTTTTTTTCGGTACAATCAAATCAAAATATTTCCCAAGGTACTTTTTCTTTTTACTCCCACACATTTCTGAATTTAAGAGTTTAAAATTTGTTTGAATTTTTAAGTATGTCATCATTTTCATTTATTTTGATTTGTAATTGTTTTTAAACGTGTTTTCGATGTTAAATGTTTTTTCGTGATTATTTGACCCTGCATTAATTATAATTTAAAATCCTAAATGCTAAACAGTTCTTTATTCTTTCCATAAAATGTTTTGAGTTGACCATATCCAAGCGCTGCATTAGACCCCTTAAAAAACTGTCGACATTAATAATTTTTTAAAAATTGTATTTTCAGGATTTGCAAATTAGAAAAGAAATGTGTAATAATGTACTTGGATACTAGAAATATAGTTGTACGTAATGCACTTGGAGGTCTGGGGATTTTTGATAGACCCCACCTAACTTATGCACAAAAAATGACAAAATATACGCTTTCTTTTTATCTTTAGAAAAAGAATAAGTTTGGTATATATAGTATTTTCATTCTTCTTCAGGGATAGGTTCGTTGTTATGACTGTTTATATGGAGAAAAAAACTCATTTAAAAAAAAAACGGTGATTGTTACTTTGCAAACTATCACATTGTTATCTGTAGACGAGACAAATCGTCGTTTGCATCATGATGACTGTGACAACGAGGAAGGCAAGCGTGACACAAATATACACACCATGAAATGATGTTATTGATCTGTTGGCTTGGTTTTCTCAGAGTAAATAATTCAGCTGGGGTTTTCTTTCTGACCTTGTTGCTGTTGTTGGTAAATGATAGGGGTTAAAAGGGATCAGCAGAACAGCAGACGACAATATGAGCACACACACACATACGTATGAGTTTATGCGAGTGCACTTATTAAATTCGTTTTAAGAAATAGCGAGGCGGAAGGATCAGCAGACATTATTTAGAAAGATAATGATGTACACGCGCATAAATAATAATAATAAGAAGAAATTGAGTGATAAGAAAACCAAGGAGCGGCCAAGTAGTTGGTGCTAAAAATGGTGTAATTTGACTAAAATTGCCACTACTACTAGGAAAAAAAAGGTTTTTAGTCGAGCACTAATGATGTTCATTACTCAAGAAGAGCATAAGTCTTATAAACATGCCATCTTCGTTCTTGCACCATTTTTACCGTGTTATATTTTTACACTGAAAATACCAAAAACTTTTTGCATTATTAGTTTAATAATTTTAATAAAATGCAAAAAATGTTTTTATTCTTGCTGTAATTCTTTAAATACTTTAACAAAAATGACCATAAAATGACATTTTTACAATAAGTTTCACTGTTGACTATCAGAATTGTTTATTTTTGGTTATGACTGTGTTGTTGTTTTAAGACTTCTTCGCTAAGAAGACTAACGTCAGTGAAAAGTTGAAAGTAAACGCGTATTAGACATCAAGTGAATTATTCTCTAGTCTTTCTTCTTCTTAGCTTCACCTTCCTCCTCCATTTCCTGAGTTGCTACAGGTGATTAAGACTTCGTCTTTTCTTTCCTTTTTCTCACCTTATACAACAACAACCCTCGACATGATCAGTAGCAAATCGGTTTCGTTTATATCTAACTTTTCACACGCATTTTCTATAAATTCCTAACAAACGCATTTTATGAAGAATATTGACCCAGTTTCTGTTTAAATATTTAATTTATGGAAAATTATTTTAATGAAGAATAAAGGCCATGAAGAATTGGCTCCTTAGAAAGTAAAGTTTGCGTGTTTTGTCAAATCGATTAAAAGGGGTGTGGCCCTTTTTAGAAAAATATCAATATTTACATACAAAAATGTAATAACTTGATTTGCAAAACTAACATTTTAAAATGCTTGATAAAATTAAGAAAATAATAAGTGTACATTCTGTTTGCTAATTTCTTTTTTTAAATTCCAAAGAATTGTATAAAACTGAATCCCGTAACAAATGATGCTAAGTGTGAAGTCTTTTCCAACATGGCTTTGTTATGTGTACTTACATGTTGGGTTCGATACAAACACTGATTTTTTTTTTTTTTTTTTCATTCTTTTACGAAATGACAGGAAGGGGGTAATTGTGGTGATCGCATGGAACTTGATTACTGCTGCAAAAGCCTCAACATCCGCCATGTTGGCATTTTGCATGGCATTTCTCTCTCTTACCTGTTCCTTTTTCATTTCTTATTTATGATAAATTCAGAAACTCTTCATTTACGTTTGCATTTGTATGTAATAGGATAAAAAAAATAAATGCGAATAAAACAAAGAAATAAAGCGTAAAATGTTTATAAATTATCTTTTCAATTATTAACTGTAAGGTGTACTGTAAATTAATAACTTTTGATTGATCCATAGGTGTCCCTGCTTTTCCTGTTCTGAGGCTAATTGCTATCAACAGCTGATGGAGCCATAACTGTGTATATTTACTTAGCATCCACTTTTTAAAATGTCACATTTTACCCCAATTGCAAGCTACACGCTTCATAAATGTTTATAATTTGAATATCTTTACTGAAAATACTTAATTGTTTAACTATTAACTGTCACATTGATAACAGAAGATAATAATCAGAATTCTTATTAACGATTAATTTTGTAATTTATAATTTTTATTTTTCTTAATATATTTAAGCTGATGATTTCCTAGAAGTTACCCGTCTCCTCATCAAACTTTCCTTGGATTCTCTTTATTTTCTATGGCTCGGATTTAAATTTACTGCAGTATAAAATAGCAATTAATCAGCAGTCGGCAAAGGCATTCCATGATTAGCCTGGAAGAAGAGATATTGTTTCAAGGATTCAGTATCTGCTTGATGATGTATAAAACATAGCAAAGGGAACAAGTCAATACTGTTTTTACTGCTACATCTCTTTTCTTGCATCATTATATTGTGTCTTAAATTTTATCTCTGCTATGTCTCTTACTAAAATTATTAAATGGATTCATTTTCATTTGTTGCTAAAAATGTGTGTATAGTCTTATTTACAGACCTTTTGAAAGATATCCACATTCAAACAAAGCTCATGCTTTTTAACAAAATTTTCTTCTGTCATGGTATCATTATTTTAGTACATGTAAATAGAATTAAAAAAAAACATTGCATTTGTTTTATATCATGGCCTTATACCATGCAAAGCCAATCATTTGTTTATATATAAAAAGTAGACACACCAAGTGTTGACAGTCTGTTTCATGCTTGAACTATCTTTAAGGCCATTCTGAATATATATATATATATATATATATACACACACACACACATACATACATACACAAATAACTATAATATTTAATATTTTCAATATTTATAAATTAAGAATATACCTACCATTCAGCAACATTTAAACTGTTTACATGCCATTTACAATAGCACATCAAAAGTCATTGAAAATGGCTAACTGATTGGAGTGAACAATCATTTTGATAATTTACACACTAAGTCAAAAAAAAAAGAAGGCTCTTGTTGACATACAAGAAAAATGCAATAAAAACATAAGAGAATATCTTTTCATTCATTTTTAATGAAAGCTGAATGACAGAGGCATTGCTGTCCAAATATACAACTAATGTTCATAAAGGAGATATTCATTCACAAGAACAGAATTTCCTTAAGAATTACAATAACACTAGTTAAATATTAAGTTAGTTTATAACAACATTTATGAGTTTACTCTGATTTCTCTAGAAAATTTTCCACATTTTCATGTATGAAACTTCATTATCACTGAAAAGAAGCAACTGAAAATGAATTGCTTTCTATTGATATACAAACACCTTATACACTTTACTCTTCTTCTTTTTTACTTTTTAATATAATCTTACCTTGTTTTTTTGTAAATGCACTTAATCCAAAACTTCTTTAAATAACAGTTCCAATATTATATAGTGAAATTTTCAGATCAAAATTCAGCAAATAACTGTTGGATTATGGATTTATTAGTGCCCCTTCAGGCAGCTGTGCTGAACAATTTATATACATTATAATAATTATGACTTTATTTATGAAATATGCAAGCTAAACAAATTAAATATCTGCATAATGTCAAAAAGAAAGCAATTCAAATATTATTCAAATTAAGTTTTACAATAAAAACAATATAAAAATGATTTAAAAAGGTGTGTAAGGTTTTCAGGCATCAGTTTAATATTGTTTTCTTTTGTGTCTCCTGGTTGTGTTTTCTTTTGCTGCTTTTATCACTTCTAAATGGTTCTTGTAAATCACAACAACCTTATTTTTAAAATATTTCTAATTCTATTACATCTGTGACATTTACTAGGTTTCTCTCTCTGCAGCCTGTGTTTCAATTCCTAGATATTTTCTCTGCAATGGCCACTCTGAAATTTTAGTTTTGTTCTGGTCCAGCCAGATTCACACTAATTTCATTGCATACTTTGGGTCAATTGTCTTGTTGAAAAATCCAATTTCAAACATTTTTCTGAAGGTTTTAGACCACTCCACCAGATTTTCAAGAGTTTTCTTATATTTATTCAACCTAATAAACAGAACCATTAATGGTAAAACACTTCCACAGCATGATACTACCATTACTGTACTTTATTATGAAAATGCGATTCTCCAGCTTAAAGACATGTTCATGCATTTTAAACAAATATTCTTGATCATTATACTTAAGTAGTTTAAATTCATCCAATCATAGCACACTTTTCTAAAAGCTTTGGTCTTGGTTAAATTTATCATGCACAGCATTTAAACAAGCCATTCTTTTTATACGACAATTCTATAGGTCATTACTACATAGTCGTATTTTGATGACAGAAATTGATGCATGTGTGCTTGTTGACTTAATTCTTTTAGCTAATTTTGGAAGCGCTTTTTTTTTTTTTTTTTTTTCATTGATTACTGCCTTGGTCTAACTGAAAGCAATACCTGCTCCAATCAATCATTTAGTTCTCCATAAGGACATAGAAAAGGTCTTTCTTCCACTCCCATGATATGCATAAAATCATCTTTGGATGAAAATTGACTTTTGGTACAGTTAGTGCTGACTCATTTCCCTTACCCCATAATCTCTTGCATTCCATCTTATAGACTATCTTCTTTCCATCAAATGATAGTAATTTTTTAAAAATCTAAATAAATGCAATCTTGTATTTTTTCCCTTCTTGTGATGAAATTGTATACTGAAGCAACTAGCATAACTGAGCAGGTGCAAATGATTTTCAACATTTGATTTGAATATTAGGTTGGCTGTTTCTAGTGTCATATAATCATATAATGCTGATTATTATCTTCAATTAATAGACATCAACTGGTCTACTCAAACAGTTCAGGGTTAGGAAGATGACAAAAGGACATTGTCAGAAATGTAGAAATATTGTCATCTATTACAGCTTTGACATTTTTATGTTAATTATCTCATAAATATTAGTAAATAATATTTCTGTTTCCTTAGTTTTGGTATTGTATAGATATTTTTATGTTTAGTTTGTCTATTTCATGGAAATATTTTAAAATATAAATAATATTGAATCTTGGTCTCTGCTGTATATGACTATTATCCTGGTAAAAACATGTATGGTCAATACAACATACTCTATATATGTAGCTTTTAATTTTGATAACTTTTTAGACATATGTCTAAGAAGATGAAATGAGATTACAATCATACTCTTTGAACAAATCTAATCTCTTTGGCTATATTTTAAAAAATAGATACATGTTAGGCAGATTAATTGATTTGTTCCTCATGGCTTATCAATCTTTTGCAGGTTATTTAAAGCCAGAAAATATTTTTAGAAGTTAATAATAGTTAGGAGTTAATAATAATTTACTGAAACGTTCTACTAATTAACCCATAGCTGGGGGAAGAAGTAGATTTATACTTTTCCCAAGGGTGCTTGAGCATAAGTGAATATAACAAACCTAACTAGAATTGGAACTCAGCTCTCCAATTTCTAATTCTGAGCCATTATCCATTAAACCACCCACACATCCAAACTTACAGCAACTGGTATTCCCAAGTGGTCACCCATCTAAGTACTGACCAGGCTCAATGTTGCTTAACTTCAGTGATCATATGAGAACTGGCATTTCAACGTGATATGGCTATAAACCAATGTGATATAGAGTGCAGCTTTCTTTGTTTTGTTTTTTTCCTGCTTAATAATTACATGTATAAAAAAAGTTTTTTACTGCATAAATCTAATTTAAAGGCTAGATGAAAAAATATTATTTAAAATTTATTCATTATTTTCAACAATATGTGAAAAAGATTTTAAAATTGTTTTCTATTTATTTTATATACAAAAAGATTTAAAATTTAAACAATATTTTCATTAAAAATATCTTTCAATTCATTTTTATTTCATCAAAAAACATGAAGAAATATATAATTATTTTCTAAACAAAACACTGAGACAAATTCATTGATTTGTATTGAGATTAATATTTTATATTCACTTGCTCATAAGATTTTGTTTTCTGTAAGAATTCAGGAATGTTTTACATGTAAATACATAATTCTACTATATTTTTTAACCTTTTTTTTTTAAATTTTGAAATATTTTTTTATTGAATAAGATCCTATGAAATAGATTGAGACATGAAAAATGGAACACAGACCAAAACTTGATTCTCTTTTTTAAACAAATCCTAAATTTTTGATTATCACACACACACACACATATATATATATATATATATATATATATATATATATATATATATATATATATATATAATATGATAAATCCTATCAGTTTATACAAAGCCTCAATACTATCAGATATATGATGAATAAATCCAAAAATATAGTCAAAGATATGAAAAACCAATATAGAGTGAGAGCAGAATAATTTACATCCTGCTTGTTGGTGGCTCACTTGAGAGAAAAACGAGTAAAAAGATAATATGTATAATAATGGTTCTGTTCATCACCATCATCACTGATAACAAATATTGAAAGAGAAAAATGTAAGCTGCAGTCATTTCTCGGCTGGCAGGAAAAAATATCAGCAGTCTTTAGTTCTTTCTTTATGAAAAATCAATAATCACAATTGACAACTTTTTGTATATTTATAAACCTAAGCTTAAAGAAAAATATTGTTTGTTATTTTTATTTCTAATCAAGTGAAATCTTTCAATATTTGCTAAGAATATTTTTTTGTTATTTTATAAGGTTGTATACAAGAGTTGATCAATAAGTTCATAGCCTAACATATAGTTATTAACTGAAGCTTGATTTGAAATTTTATCTTTACTCATGACGCTTTATGAGAGTGAATATAAATAAGTAAAAGGAATTTTGTCAGTCAATGTGTTTTGTCTTTATTTTACAAGTCTTTTATTTTCTTTAGCAACCTTTTGTATAAACAAAATGAATTATAATCACTTCTGAAAATGTAAAAAATTCCATTCTAATTTACAAACTTTCTGAAAGAAAAATACTTCTTTTTTTTTTTAAATATTTTCAAATAAATTTGTACTTTCTGACAACAAAAATTTCATTTTTTTTAATTTTTTTTTTTATTTCATTTTCATTGAAGCCATGTGACTGAATCCTAAAATCATTTTCTTTGTAGGCAATAAAACAAACATTCATATATGCAGATATGAAAAGAATAAATTCCATGATGATTTCTTTGCAAAATATCTTTAAAAATGTTTAAAATTCAATAACTAGAATTGAACTGAAAAGAGAAAAGCCCTTATATTTTATGTAAATTGGTGCATTAAGATGTCTGGAGCTTAATAACAAAAAACAAATATTTTTATTCAAGATTCAGTGATGAATATTAATATTAATAAAATGAACATTATACTAGAATCACTTTTAAAAAGAATTTAGCACTTTTTGCTTTTTAGTTCTAAATTAATTTATTTGGTTAAAAAGTTGCTTGACTTAGTAATTTGGCTAAATATTTTTACATTTAGCCAAGATAATCAACTTTCTGAATGGTGTGTGTCTTGTTGATGTTCTATTCATTTCTACTGAATGCATACTGTTGAAAAACTATAAACTCTTACATACTAAATCTTTTGAATTTTGACTTTTTTCAACAGAAATTTCCTACATAAATTGACTATATTTTCAGAATTGTTCTTACATATTTTAAAGTGTAGTTCTCTTATTAAATTACTTAATATCTCCATAAAAGTGTTTTAGATAAACATAATTTTGCATAGGTTTAAAATTAGGTGTCTTGCTAAGTGATAATAAAAGGTGAGGCCTTTATTAAAACTATCCTTAAACAAATTGAAAGCAAGACAGCCATGATAATACATGTGTCCATACAATATACCTGAAGATTATCAAGTGAAACTAGCAATTTTGCTTATTTTTTCTTCTTAATCCATTCTTAATGGTATGATATTCTGTCTATTTGACATTAAGTGCTTTTTTAAACTAATACAATTCGACAGAAATTTTATTATTGATAACTTATATATTTGTGTGTGTGTGTGTGTGTGTGTATAAATAAGCATCAAAACAACAGCTTTGTATTTGACAATGTAAGCAATTCAAAAGAGAATGTGTAGATAACGTAATAGTTATTGTTGCATAAAGGGGAATCAACAATCCAAGTTCAAATTATGACAATGTTACATTCACTTAGCACTAATGACCTTGGCAAGAGCATGAATCCTTCTCCTCTTATCCTTCTGGCTATGAGTTAAATAGTTGACGGGGCTCTATAGCTATGGGTCGCAGCCAGTCTAGATGAAGAAAAACTTTAAATTTAAAACACTGGAGAGAAAAAAACAAAAAACCAATCCATTATTTTACCATAGAAATCTTAGTAATTCAAAGATAAAATTAAAGATAGCTCACCACAAAGCTATCACGCACAGGAAACTGTGGTGAGCTATCACCCACCTCAATCCTGAATGAACATTATAAAAAAAAATTCAAGGATATTATACAAATTAAAATTTGGTGAATTTACTATGGGATTTTAAATCTTTTATTCTTTCAAACATTGAATTTATTTGATGTTATCTTCTCTTGTGGAATATCCAAGAGCGATGCATTCAGATCTAATTTTGCAGATTTTCTTTAAAAAATGTGAATATGTTCAAGAGAATTCATATTAAGAGACTCATTCTTTCTATGAGGGTCACTTAATAGTTTTTTTAAAAATTCATTAGTCTTTTTGCTGAATTAACAATATGCAAAGATCACATGAAAAAGGTATCTACCGAGATAGTGATTGATAGACTGATGAGGGGTAAAGAGAAAAATAAAAATAAAATGTACTGCTCTGCACAGAGATTGAGCTCACAACCTTCAGTCAACCAACTAGAGACTATATTTTAATGGAGATTTTACCCCTTTTGACTGGAATGAGATCAACCAGCAGAGCTCTATAAAAGTCAATGTTTTATTTTTTTTATTTTTTCCTCTAATCAGTTTTGTTGTTTGCTGCCTGGAGAACATTTGTCACTCAGCTTTGAACCCACTCAGGATTTTGCCAGTTGCTCGATTGTTGAGAAAGTCAAGTGAAAGAAGAAGAAAAAAAGACAAGGAAGTCAAAATAAGCAGAAACTATAAGAACAAAGATTTTTTAATTTAAAAAAAAAAACAATATACTGTTTTTGTTCAAACTAACCCTCTATAAATATCGAGAATTTCCTTTTGTAGAATAGATATTTACTTTTTTGAATATTTCCCATTTAATCCAGGTTCCAAATTCCTCTGTCACATCTGACATATTGACATTTTTCTATCTCATCACACAATGATTTTTCTGATGGCTCAGAAAAAAAATGCAGTAATGTAGCTTGTCTTTTACAAGTGGATTTCATGGAAACCATCCCCAGTGGAAAGTTTCATTGCTGTTTGAGACACTCATTCAGCCTTCAATTTGACAAACAATACTTTGCTTTCTGATATGACAATTTTCTTGTTCCTGGATTTATAAGGTATTTTGATTATTATTTCTCTTGAGCATGTATCAGAAAATGCATAATTGTCAATAAATATCTTTATTAAAAGTCAAATCTGAATAAAATAATGACATCTATGTTTTCAAATATTGCCTCATTCTTAGCATGAAAATATTGCCTGTTGTGTGGGAATCCTTTTATTATTCATGGATTCAGATGGAAATATTTTCATAAAATGTATGTATTTATGTATGTATGTATGTATGTATGTATGCATGCATAATACATATATATCTGATTGAATAAATTAGACATTATGTCTGCTAATTTTTAACAAAATCCATTCATGCTCACAAATAACCTTCCATGTATTGATGCTAAAGGATGAGAGAAATGTGCTATAGCTGTTTAAATTTCTTTTATTTTCATTTCCCAAGTACTTTCAAAAGTACTTGTAATTTATTCAATCAGACATGTCTAACAGAGAATTTTTTGCCTAAATACACACACACACACACACACATATATATATATATATATATATATATATATATATATATATATATATATATATATATTTAAATTTAAATCAATTACAGGACAAAGTTTACTCCAAAATGATCAGTCCTATCAAATTTCAAAAAGTGCCCAATACCCAAACAATAGAGCAATGCTAAGATTGTTTATTTCCAAAAGATATTACTTCACTACACTACTGCATTTTCACCTCTCAGATTTTCAGGCTCATTTGGTTATTATATATCATACAACTTTGTAAAATATACTATTGTTTAAATATACTACCTCTTTTCTGTTTCATGTCAACAAACAAAATCTAAATATCCAATTTTTATTTTGATCTAAATATCCAATTTTTATTATATATTTTATTTTATTTGACATTTTATTTTCAATTCTTGGCACCCATTCTATGAGTAGGAACTTTCTCTCCTCTTTATATTATAAGTTCTGATCTTTTGTTTAGCAAGTACTTTGTACATTATTATTGTTAAATTTTCCTGCAAATTCTCAATCCTTTTCCATAACTTCCAATTTACTTATTTATTTTCCATTTGACCATTGTTATATTTTTTCCTTTATGCTTATAGGTACCTTGATATCATGGTACTGCTCTTGTATTTGGTTGTCACCATAGACATTTTATGATTATAATCTCTGCTTTTAAATGGTTATTCTGTCGATACACAAAAACTCAGTATGAGTCTTGTGGAAGTTCTCAATTCCAACAGTAAAATCCTTCAGTAAAGAAATTCTGATCCTTGGTTAGATTTTCAGAAGTGAGTTAGGCTGAGACCTTTTCAGCTAGATTCAGCTCAATTCGGGCCATGTTTTTAATCAGGACATCTATTTGTTTAAGTCAAAAATCAAAACAACTTCATTTAATTGGGCCACTACATCATTAAATTGGGTCGACACAAACAAATTAATGTGACACTTTGATTCTTTCTGCCTTCATTAACTATTGAACAATATCTCATGAGTATTTCTTGCCTTTTAGAATATAACTAAAATGATACCATGTGGATGTAAAATTCTAAATCCATAAAATATGTGAAGCAATAAAACGTCAATAATTAGACTTACAATACATTCCTCTTTGTTCGTGGTAATGGGGTGAGGATCTGAACAATTGATATTAATACTTTTTTATATCAGTACTGGAGTGATGTTGGGTTATGAAAACATTTTATTATACAAGAAAAGTAAACCTAAAATAAAATTTAAAACATTCCCAGTTTGATTTTTGGAAATTATGATAATCCTATAGATGAGGATGTTATTTAATGCAAGAAAATAATATAAACTAATTTGTCATAAGATATCTACATTGACTTTGTTCACATGCAGTCATTTTAGAGATTATGACAAGGTACATTTAAATTCTTGAAGTATCAGAGAAGGAAGTAACTAGTTCAAGCTGTTTTCAATATATTGAAGAGAAAAAATATGTAAAAACTGTCTCAAAGTTTTTTTAAGGGTTTTTTAATCATTTCACCACAAGCAAAGCATTAACACAAGTGTTTACTAAGTATTACAGAATATGAGAAAAACTACTGTTAAGGAGAGAGGACAATAAAATAAACAAAAATTAAGAAGACAGAAGGTAATGATTGACATTAAATTTAAAATTTTGAAGATCAAAGTTTACTGAGAAAAAACTGTTAACATAGAACTTATGGTTACATCTAGTCATTTCAAGCATAAAATGATGAAACCTAGCTGGCAATCTAGTACTGCACTTAAATTCATAAAGTCTAAGTACCATAGAGGAAAGTTTATCAGAACAATTACCATGAAAGGATTCATAGAAAAGACAAAGGGGAGCTACATTATCTCAATAATATATAGGCTTACTTCAAAAAAATATTTATAGCTCACCAGACAATCCTGGCTAAACTAGTGTATGATAAGCCTAACTATATATACTTAAACAGAAAATTGATTAAATTTGTTTATATATTCATTTGGATAATTTGGACAGCTTGCTTTAGTCCTCTTATGTCCCATTAAACAGAATCTACAAAGACATAAACATACACGCATATATATGTATAATTTTTATTAAAAGCAAAAACTAGTGATATTTTTTATAATCTTTTTCTTCTGCATAGTGATTGCTTGGCAGGGAATGCAGGAATTTTCCAAGATACATATGAGAGAAAGAGAGATTGTGTGTACACAATAGTATGTCTATATATGTATACAAGTGGCTGCTGAAAAGTTCATGGTCAAACCCACTTCATAAAACATGATCATACCAGATATTTTTAAAAGGCTTTTTGACCAGTTCAAGAACTTCCCAGCACCTCTTCATATATACAGAAATATAACACTAGTAAATTAAGTTTTTTTTTTTATTATTCATATTAGGTATTTGATAAACTGCTTACTATGTTTCAATTTATCACAAAACTGCAAGTACATAATCATTTCACAAGGCTTCTCCTAACAAAAGCACATGAAATGTTAATATTTCAAATATGGATGAACTGATGGTTACTCCAAGAGTGAAACAGGCCACCTTCACAGACTTGAAAGTGAGTATTTCACTTTCCCCTGTAAATCATACAATTTACTAAGATAGGAAAAGGATTATTACAATCAAATCAACCTGAGCTTAATCAGTCAAGTTGATATCTTTTTTGATAAAGTTAGAAATAAAAAAAAAAATATCTTGTAAGGTAACAGATGTTTCAGATTTTCCAAATCAATCCAAATATGGCATTATGGTATTTATATCATGACGGTTATTAGGATGGCAAGAAGAAAAACCACTTAGTCAGCATTCAGCCAGTAAAGTAGTGGACAATTGAAATGGACAGAGTTTGAATATGTTGTCATGATTATTCCTCATTCGTTCAAGCAATGAACAAGTATTGACTTGGAATTTTCCCAAACCAGAATTTTACTTGAGCTGCTTTTAGTTCTCTATCAAACATGGCTGCAAATATTTTGCTACAGTGCAGAAAACAGTTTGGAACATTGGTAATTCAAGAAGGATATCACATATCTATTGAGTAGATATACACTGACAGTTATTTGGGCAAAGACATAGAAGATGGAGCTTCCTGCTATATAACCAAAAAAGACAAGAGAATGGAAGATTTTAAAAACTATTAACTGACACTCATAGCCAAGTCAGTTTCTTCTGACATGAAATGGGGCATTTTGTATTATAAGGAAAAAATTGGGAAAAAATTTAAGATTTACTTCATGTTCTCAATAACAGCAGATCAAATAAATTTAACAAGGGAAAAGGTACAGAATCTAATGTTTGCTAACCAAATTTGAGTAGTTTAAAATAATTTGCTGTTTATGAGGAAAATGTGTTCAGTATTAAAGATAGAGCATTTGAAGCTCTAGACAATGTGAACATAAAAATCAACACCGCATGATAAATGTTTCCCACTTCAAATGATATTCAAATTGTCACTTAATAGCTTTTTGAACCTTCCAGTCTCTGTTTGTTTAAAGCATGAAACTCAGTCACCATTCAGTGTTTATTCACTGCATATTCCTATATGTATTTAGCAGCATACCATACATCCTGGTTGGTTGGTGGGGAATCCAAACTCGTGTGCTAATTGAGATTTAAGCTCTCAGTATTCATTTTGTATTTGTGTGTGTGTTAGCCCAAGGGGTTATTAGTCATGGGAAGATTATATTATACAGGAAGCTGAACCTGTATTAAAAATGATGGTCATGAAGGCTCATGTAGAACCAACCACACTTTTTTAACAAACTGATGAAAGTAAAATACCACAGTTCTCATTATATTAAAGCCTACAGGCAGTGTATAAAAATGGCCTCCCTGGTTTATGTTTTCATTCTTCTAGACCAGTTGTCATGCAAGAAAGCTTAGTCTAACCAATAGATACAGGAAGATGGACTCATGTCTTTCCAAGGAATGGAAAGTTAAGTGAATGAAACTGATTCAGCTGGAATTTAAACTTTGTACCAATAACCATACATAATTCTCCTTACAAAATGACCTATTTTCAGTAACAGTATTTGAAAAAAGTGTCAAGCATTAAACAGTATTTTAGAAATTTATCAACTAAATATAAATAACAAGTGTATAACTAAAAACTACTAATAAATTTAAAACTTCTCTCATTATTATTTTATTGTTTTACATCTAAGGCATATTTAGTGTTATATTTTGATTGTTGAAAAACTGATTTTTATTTTTTTTTAAATTTTCATTACACAATGATCGTCAACATCATAGAACTAGACTGTACTTAAATGAGAGCTCATTATATATTCTTGCAATAATCATAGTTTTCATTTACCCTGGAAAATATTTTGAATTTCCATTGAAATGCTTGTTCCTTTTCATAAATGTTAATTCATTTAAACATTCTCTTTTCTATTAATTTATAATACAATTAAGTATATATATATAATATATATATATATATATATATATATGGTTAATGATAAGAGTTCAGACCAGGAAAGAGTAAAGAATTCTACATTATTATTTTCAAAAATAAGTAAATGCACAATGTTGGGTGTAAAGGGAGGAGGAGGATGTGAAGAAAGGGGAAGAGAAGAAAAGCAAGTGTATTTTAAATGTATTGGTCATTAGGGTTAAATTACTTTTTTTTATCTAAGATTTTTAAAGTATATATATATATATATATATATATATATATATATATATATATAAATAGTTCAAATAGTTCATGGCTAAAGTATTTCCCTCTAATTCTCTCCTAATTTGTATCAAGCTATGGTTTGTTTCTAATTTTCATATCATAGACTACTCACACAGGTAAATTTAATCATAATGTCTATCAAGATACATTTTTTGGTATCTGTGTTAAGATGCATACTTGACTTAATCTAGTGCAGCCACATTTGTCTGGAAAGTAAAGAAAGCTTTTTGTTTGCCAGTGTAATTAAGACAGTTTTCTTTATTATTCCCTGCTTAGAACAAAATCTTAAACAAATATTGAATTATCCATTAGACATCTTTTTTTAAATTATCAAAAAAGGAATTTTTCTATATTAATTTGTCTCTTAATTTAAAAAAAAACATTCTGTATTTTTTCTTTTCCTTATTTTTATATTTTCATTATTATTTTCTACATTATTATTTTTCTGCAAATTCCTTTTCTCATGCAACTTTAGTTTCAATATTTGGCATATACTTACTACCTGAAATCTATAAATTTTCATACTACTTGCTGTTTTTATTTTATTACAATTGTATATTAGGTACTTTTATTTAAGCAGGTGAAAAATAATAAATATTGAGGTATAATTTAGGTGTAGTTTATAATATTTGAAATTCTAATTTTGAGTAAATGTTTTAAGTGAACATTTTTCCAATTTTAACCCAAATTATAAACTTTTGATATAAATATATCAGAAGTAAGTTCAAATAGCAAAAAATATATATATATATATATATATATATATATATATATATATATATATATATATATATATATACATGCACAGTAGTACTGACAGTAATAAAACAGCACTCAATGTAAAATAGCTAAAATTTATATTAAAAGGAAATATATATTTATCTGTTCCTTACCACTTGATGCTACTTAAAGTTTTATGCATATAGCAATCATCAGGCTCAAATTCATGCCTTATGATTGCTATATGCATGAAACTAAGTAGCAATGAGGAACTGCTATATATAATTCACTTCAATATATATATAGTGTGATGAATATTTTTGAGTGTTTTTAAATTTTGAAAACTCAATAATATTTTTGCTCTTGTATATTTACCTGTTACAAAATAAAATCCTTGCATTTGCCTTGATAAAGTCCCTCACAGGATGAAACCTGTCCACTAAGATAAATTTTCCTTTTGTTCTTGTATATATAGGAGAACGGTGGAGTAATCAGAGAGCTGAGTTTGAATTCCAATTGAATCCATTACATTCACTTACATGCTAATACCCTTGGGAAAGGTATTAATCCTGTTCTTCTCCCTCTAGTATAGGCTGGGTTCTATAGCCTTGGATGGCAACTGGTCTAGGAGAAGGACAGCTTTGAATTTAAGCCTGGAGTAGAGCCCCTAAGGCAGATGGACGGCACTTTGTGCTACCTTCTGGCAACTCCTGCAGCTGCGCTGGTACCAAACTGTATTGGTTTATCCTCTCCTTTGGAATCTGCTAGCAAGGTTGAGAGGAGGAACTAGATATCTGGGCAGCCCTAGATTTCGATATATCCAGCCCAGGTTTGTAGCACACCGTGCTACTCCATCGTCTCTTGAGACAGACAGATGCTGCCAACAACAGAGATATATATATATATGAAAATTATATTGACATGTAACAATACTTTGCTGTTACAATTAACTATATTGTGCTGTGTTACAAAATCTTTTTAAAACTTTCTACTCTGATAAATGATTTATACATATCCAAAATCTATACTCAGAATTGTCCTCGTCCACCAGGCTTTTGAGATGGTGGAACAATATATTTATGTTAAAGACAAATAGCATCTGAATAAATAGTTTATATTCAAAGAAAATTTAGATAATAATAGGAAATAAGTGAATAAATATAAAGAAATATTTTATTTCTAATATCTTCAAGAACCAGCATTAGTGATACATCATGAATGGTTAGAACCTGCTTTGATACACTAATTTCATTTCCATGTCCAGTTTAGGTACACATTTATGTTCAAAGCAAGTAGTCTATTAGTAAATCATCTATTTATTTTAAAAATTTAGATAATGAAGGAAAATAATCAAATAAATATATAATATTCATTTTATTTCCAATATCTTCAAAAATATTTCAGAGACTTACTCTTGTGAGTTGAACTAATCTCCCAATGTAGGAACCTGTAGTTGTCATCCATCATGTTTGAGTTGCACAGACCTTGATACCTCAATTTCATCTTGGATATGTCTTGGTGGAACATTTCACCATGCTCATCACTTATGGCATTCAAATCTATTAAGAAAAAAAATCAAAACAAGAATTCAAGAAGTGTAGATCCAGCGTCTTTGATACTGTTAAATTGATTGATTTGTTTTTATGGCTTATCAACCTTTTACAGGTTATTTAAAGTCAGATAATATTTTTAGATTGTAATAATTTTTTGGTGATAACAATGATTTATTGATACAAGTCTTATTAATTAACCCATAGCTGGGGGGAGAAGTGGAATCGTACCTTTCCCAAGGATATTTACATGTAAGTGAATATAACAAACCCAACTGGATTTGGAACTTGGCTCTCTGATTTCCAATTCTGAGCCATTGTCTATTACACCTCTTGCATATCCAAGCTAACAACACTTGATATTTCTAAGTGGTCACCCATCTACTGACCAGGCTTAATGTTACTTAACTTTGATGGTTGTACAAGAACCAGTGTTTCAACACTGTTAAAATTTTGTTTATTAAATCAACATATTTGTACATAATTCATAGGTCAAAACAAACATGAATGAATCCTTGCTTTTATTTCACTAATAAAATTTTGTACCATTGCAAAAATATTTGATTCCTTAGAAGTTAAGTTGAGAATATATTTAGGGTTGATGGATTCACAAACAACTGATAATAATTTACAGAATTCAATGATGTGTGAAAACTGTTTACTGCTCTTATAAAGATACTTTTTGATGATGTGTTATAAATCAGTGTTCAGATCTGGAGAATATAAAGACCAATATATGTCAGTCACTTAATTTTTGTTAACTTTAATTTAGCTAAGTGTTCAATAGTTGCAATAAACTGGAACATTGTTATACATGTAATTTCCCATTTGAATACCAATGTCTTCTATTTGAGTTATGTTTGAAAGTTGATCTTTTAAATGAATTTTTTAAAGATCAACTTTTATCTTCAGCTGTGTTAAATTCAGATTTCATAAATGTAATCTATATTCTGAAAATTAATGAATTATTCTATTTACTTGTTCTAAAATTACTGAATCCAGCTAATTTCATTCAGAATACCAAGTGTTGTAAGCTTGGATGTGCGGGGTGGGCCTGTAAAGGATAATGGTTCAGAATTGGAAATTGGAGAGCTGAGTTCCAATTCCAGGTGGGTTTGTTATATTCACTTACACATAAAGTTATGACTCCACCTCTTCTTCTCCAACTATGGGCTAATTAGTAAATCATTATCTCCAAATATTATTCTAATTCTTTCAGTTTCTTTGCAAGCACTCCAGTAATGATGGGTATATCACTTTCATGTTCAACAGTTTTTTTGTTTTTTTTTTAGGGAGGAGATATTTATTTTCAATCAGTTTCAATAACATTCTATGATCCACAAAATTCACTACAATATTTATTTTTATTTGCAAGAACTAGATCCAATATCCTAACCCAAACAACAAGATCTATTTGAAGCTCCAAATATTTTTAGTTTTTCAATGCTTTAAAACAGTTTGATTTGTGCTTGCTTCATTTATCTGCATGATTAAATAAAAAATATTTGCACAATTCCCAGATGATTCCTGTTCCTAACTATCATGTTTATTTTTAGTCTCCTTTTGTCACATTTATCACATCTGATTTATGCTTCATTCTTACTTCCATCCAAACAACATTTACTATTTCAATTTATGTATTAATATATTTGTTTCTGAACTGCTATTTGTCTTTTACAAATTCTGTTAATTCTGTTTCCCCTTTCCAAGTCTCCTCTATGCAACCATTTCTTTGGAAATTCTTTTCGTTTGTATTGAATTCTTTATGAAGTCATTTTTCTTACCATTTTCTTCTATTCTAACCCTTACTGCTTTTTTGTCATATTTATTGCAGTTTTTTGTTATGATTATCACCTCTTTATTCAGTAGTAGTCCACCAATTCTTATATTCTTAAATCAACAGGATTTCTTTTCTTCCCACCATTGTCTTCATTTAAACTCTCATCAATATTGTCTCTGCTCTCTAGGGATTTATGCATATACATTATTATTATTGATAGTAGATATAGTAATAGTATTTTGTAGAATTTCTTTCTTTTTTTTGGGGGGGATAAAGCTGATATAGTCATTAGTTCTGTTGGGGAGGTAGATTTGCTTTTTTTTATTAATGATATTAAAGAAAGGAGAAGTGTACATGATAGTTATATGAAAAGATTGAACAGTTAATTAAATCTCTTTATAATAAAATTAATTGCTATGCAGTTAGCCATTCACATTAACACCAGAAGATTTATTCAGAAAATAATACATTTACTATATTTAACAGCATATAAGATCCCATCCCTCTCCCAAAAAACTCAAGAAACATTTCCATTATCTGTGAAGTTGAGGTTAAATTCTTACCTATAAATAAAGTCTTTCTTTAATATTCCAAGCTGAAGTAGGGGAATCTCTCATACCATCAAATATGGTACTTCCTGTATCAGGAGACCAATATAAATACATGCAGTTTATGAGTACTTATTAATTTCTGTACCTGTTTAACACATCTTTAAATATATTAGTGAAACTTATATCCTGTAATCTTAGTATCTATTCCTAAGATTAATATTTGAATCCTATTAACCAGTTATATATATCTGAATACAGTGGTCTTGCTGCAGACCAGAATCTAAACTAATACAACATGTTATATATCTATTATATATATAATGAAATATGTGTATTGATGTAAAAATAATTTAAATCTAATTATTTGAATGCTGTATGAGAAGCCAAAAAAATTAAATTAAAATCATGTAAGCAATAAAAAAAATTTGAAAATATATTCAGTTGTATGCAATGTTGAGAATATTAAAACTCATGGAGATAAATAACTACTATGGATTTGATGTTGGTAAAATAATTTATATAAATAGAATTATCAGTTGATTAGCATTATTTTCTTTTAATGCAGGTTTTCATTTTTATTGATATTTTATTCTTACATCATATTTCAATAATTTTACTTTACTACAAATAGAATATTCATGAATTTAAAAGAAATATTGTGCCTTAGAATTTGTCTATCTATAATATCAATAAAAATATTTTTCACAAGATCCAATTCTGCAACAAAACCACTATTTTACCCTCTAAATGCTCCTCGAGTCTTTACAGTATCTTGCAATTTTGCCAGTAACAAAACATGTACTATGATTTATTTGCAGATTAAATTCACTTTCATACATTTTACTTTATGTACTATCAGTGTTTGCAGGCAAATAGCTTTCTTCAAAAATAAATATATCCAATGAATAGCTAATATAAAAATTGAGGCCCTAAGCTTGTAAGAGAATGAGTTAAAGCATTAAAATAAGTATCTGGATTTTCTTTTCTTTGTGGACTACAGCACATGGTAGTAATTTCTGGTTTGTAATGTTTTCTGCCTAACAGAGAGAGAAAGAGTGTGTATGTATATATATATATATATATATATATATATATATATATATATATATATAAAGTTAGTAGTTCATGAACAGGTCAAGTGATATGTTTCTCTCAGTCTTTCTCCAAAAGCAGAGATCTGTCTTCACCTGCTGCTGCTGATAATTCCCATTCCATTTTGGCCTTGCTATTATACTGGCCAGTGCAACTGCTGGTATTTTCTGCTACTTTTCTTTACCTTCTTCATCTACTTCCAATGGATTTACACGGTTTTCTTGTCTATTTACTTCTTTCTCTTTTAGGTGTTTAAAGTTGGCTAGATTGCCAGATTATACATTTCATGTCTTCTCCTCAAATACTTTTTCTTTAAACTAGAGAAGTATGGGTATTTGTAATCTCCATCTAAGAATTGCTTGCTTTGTGCACATTATTTTATTAGTGATTTTTAATATTGAATTGCTGTGGTTGTGGTAGTTGTTACTTTTGATTTTTGCCATATTCTACTTGCAAGCAATTTCAAAGTTATTTTTGTGAAATTGACTTGCAATTTTTTATCTTGTTAGCAAACTTATACAAACTCACTTGGCCAGGAATATTGCAAGTTTATCTCTTTACTCATTTGGTTTTTTGTAAATTGTAGCACATTAACTGCTTCATTGACATCCACTTTGCTTTTGTTAGAACATTATCTCCTTCAAGGTATACCAGAAGATTTTACTGTTAAATCATTTCCAATAAAACTAAACTATATCTATTAGAGTGCAAAATGCTCAAAACAATAGCCAACCATTTCAGCTTCAATTTAGAGTAAATGTATATTGAAATTAGTTATTTACTAAGCTTAGCTTAGTACAAATGCCATAAGTGTGGGACATCTCATGAGGAAAATACTCATTGCAGCAGTACTGATCTGATAAGCTTCCTAGCTAACCATTGTTCTATGGTAAGGTGTCCAACTTTATGAACAAATTATATGAAATATTCACATTCCATTCTTTCTTCTCCTCTTCTTCTAGGTGCTGTGTCTCTTCAGGATATGAGTGGTCATAGCTCTCCACAATTTCCTATCCATTGTGGCTCTTAGAAATTATTCTTTTTACTAGCCCTTTTATTCCCTGTTTTACCATTTATCTACACAAGTTCATTAGGTAGGTAACTCACTATTTCCCTCTGTCCCTCTTGCTGGCAATATGTCCTGTAAGTGTCAAATTTTCTAACCCTTCTTTCCTCATTGTGTCCAACTATTCTAAAAATCTGTTGCAATTGCTTTTTGTTATTCAATTTTTATATCCATATATGCATAATACTGTATTTAGAATAGTATAAGATGAATAAGCATAGAAATAAAATCTTGGTATAAATGCATTTATTTTTCTTAGGCCATTGCTATTATAGTTTGTCAGTCGGTTATGTGCCATGCATGATACACACTTAGGTGATCATGTATCTTTCAATACATGACTGACTAGGCAGATATTTTTCCCTGCCATTTTTTTCTGCAGAAAGTTGACTAGTTGCCATCCAAGGCTATAGAACCCAGACTGTCCTGCTATTTATCCATAGCTGGGGGAGAAGAGGATTCATACCTTTCCCAAGGGTATCAGCATGTAAGTGAATGTAATGGATTCGACTGGAATTTGAACTGGGCTCTTCGATTCCTCAATCCAAGCCGCTATCCATTACACCTCCATACAGTTTTGAATTAGTATGCAAATATTTAAAAGACAATTACAAAACTAGAGAAATTTGACAAAGGAAAATAAATGAAACTTGTCAATTTATGGAAGTGAGATTAGATTTATGACTTGTATTATTGACATAAATTTCCTCCTCTTTAGGGAAATTAGACTCCCCTCCTCCTCCTCACTGGCAAAGAGCCCACAGCCTCACAACGTTAGATACTATTGTGCTTTCTACAGCAAGTATGTTCTTAGAAGATGGCATTACCAGCCCTACACTCAACAAATTCAGTATTGATAGAATTATTAATTAGTACATTTTATGTGTCTTATGATTATAACCTGGTTTATAAGTTTAGTAATCATATATCTATGATAATGGATTTTTATTTATAAATCTGACAGATTTTTATCACTTATTATTATTTTTAGTGAATATTCATATTTGAGTTGAGACTACATTTATTTTTATCTGAAATGTTCAAAAAATCTCGTTAAAGAAAAATATTCACTCTCCGGCAGCATATTTTTCTTTAACAAGATTTCTTGTATATTCAGGCCAGTAGATGAAAATAAATAAATGAATAAATATACTGCTTAAGAAATAAATGGAGTGTCTACTCAAACTAAAAATAATGTTTAAAGTAATAAATATATATTTTTACCTTTAATCAAGTGCATAAGCAAAATTTACTGGAAAAAATCTTTGAAAAGAGAATTATCATTTGACAATTAAAATAGACATAACTAATCCAAGAAAATGGATCTGAAGTTATAACTATCTTTAAATTAATCAAAGTTTTAGTAATTTCATTCATAAAATTCAATTCTAAACAAATATAAGTTTAAGTGATTTTTCATGCAAGCTCTGCTAGTATTGTTTTTGTTTTCTTGAATAGAAACACAATATAATTAGAAGTTATTTTGAATTAAATATTCTGTCTTCATTTTTATCAAAGTTTACATTCATTGACTGAATTCTTTTCATTGGCATATTGAGTTGGACTTAGAAATAAATTTTGGGCTTGCACTTCTACTTACCTTCTTCATATCCATTTTGTCACAACTTCATAATGTATAGTCAGTTGTTAAACATATACAACAATGACATTGTTGTATATTGTCTCTCATTTTAGAATTTACTCTTGTGGTTCTGTTATAAAAACAGACATTTTTTTCTGTCTGAATTTTGGGGATCAGGAGTTATCATATTTATATGTGGACTATGGGGTGGCAGCACCTGTTAGGGTCCCAGCTATGGGCAAATAATTAACCCTGAAACTGGGGTAAAAACACTATGAAAGTGTAAAATAGGTTTTAATACCAGAAATACTCTGTAAAAAAATATTGCCAGCAATACATTTTTGAAAGAAAAAATATTACCAGAAATAGATTTTTCACAAAAAATATTACCAGAAATAAAAATTTTGTCAGTATTAAATAACCCATTGAGGTTGATATGCTGTAAAACAAACCAAACCATATGTGGACTATTGTCTTCATCTTTGTTGTTATCATCACATGATCTCCTTCTGTTTGAATTTTTAGGATGAGGAGTTCTCAATATTTACATTTTTTACATTCATACTATTTTGTCATGATAACAACAGAAATGATGAAATAGTCTGCATGTAAATAAAATAGACATATTTAAGAAAAACTTAGTTTTTATGTTTGGTCATTTCATATTGGAATGAAAGATTAGTCTTTCATAAAACTCTGAATTTCTTTTTTAAACTCCATTTTGATTCCAATTAAATTCTAGAATTCATCTCACTCGACATGATCAGGTAGATTCTCTTTTTTTCTTAGATTTTTTTAAATACTGTAAATTCAACTGTTTTCTTGTGTAGGTTTATTTTGCTCTAATCAAAGAAAAATTTGATTTTATTCACAAATAAAGCAAACATTTCATGTTTGATGGCATTTTATTCACAAATGTTTGACAGCACTTTGATCAAATTCATGTTTTTAGAAAACATTCCTGCTCCTTTTTTTATATATTATAAATGTTTTATAACATTTATCAGTATTTTTATCATGCATATTGTATTTGGAAAACACATTGGGTAGCCATTTTCTGATATTAGGTGGGTTCTTAAAAGCTTTGTTAAATATTTTTAAAACCAATTCTATATTAATTTGTTCAACTTGTGTTGGAATCTGATGTCTTTCAACAGGTGATGTTGTCTCCATCAAATTGTATTCATCAAAAGAATAAATGAATATAGCCCATGCTAATTTACTTGTATACATTTCTGGTTAGGTTAGTTTTTCTGACTAATACTCTATTTCATACCAAAATGAAATAAAAAATTCTCATTTCTTAAATCTTTGTTCACATAATGACTAATTTTAATCTCATTAAAACAAAATTAGTGTTATGCTTAGTTATTTGTTTTTAATTTTGCCCTGATAATGAATTTTCTAAGTTATTTACTCATTTGAAATAGCAGTATATTGGTATAATAAAAAAAGTAAAAGGACCTTATACATTTTTTTCATTAATAGAATTTTTTTAATTTTAAAAATATTTTGTCCATTACTTAACTAGATTTTATAGATAATGTTCCAAAACTTCCATTTCTATGTCTCTTTTTTTTTATTTAAAATTTTATTTAATATTTTGAATGATAAATATTTAAAAGCTTTTTTCTCAGATTGGATCTGTTTTTAAGCTATATTATGCATTGATTTATTCAAACTGGTATCCTCATCTTAATTATCATAATTAGATTTCTGCCATTTTCAAGTGACTGTTATATTTGAAAACCTTTTGTAAATTTCCAACCAAATTCTTTATTCAGTTTTCATTCTGCTGTTCATGTGAGAGATTTTATATAAGTTAATTCTTCCTTCTTAATTCCTACTTGTGATGTCATTTGCTTTTTTTTCAGAATATATGAATTTTTCAGTTTTTCCCAAGGATTGATCCTTGGGAAAACTGAAAAATTCATCACTTCACCATGTAACTAACATTTCTATCCATGGAGATTTTGTTCTGTATAACAATCAAGTAGTAGAAATTTGTCACTTTAGATATATCTGTTCTTTCTTAAAAAAACTCATGTTGTTCACTTCTGTGCAAGACTTATTGAGAATGTTACAGGAACCTAATATGTGAATTAATTCATGCAACTATCTTTTTCTATATTTTTATTCCATTTAACTTAGTTTTTTCACTTTTTCTCCCCACTTTCCTTTTATACATGATCACCTCTACCTGATTTCATAGCATCTCCATGGATTACAGCTTTCTGATGTTTGTCAAACTTTTAGAAGACAGTGAATTTTGCTATAGATGCATGGAATGGCATATACACTCAGTTCTTGCTCTTGTTCTCATCTGATAGATACTTGGTTCTGGTGAGATGTTTCCAAAAAGTACATCCCAGAAAACCAATTTAATGCTGCATTTCATTTTCCATTGTGAATTGTATTGAAGGTCTTATTGTGTTTATATTGTCAATCAGTATTTGCGCATCGTTCTGATGAAGTCATAGCATGCATTAGAGCCAAATGGTTGGCTTCATCAGCATCATTCCTAAAGCTATTTTCTGGATATGTTCCATTTGTATTGTTATGAAGTATAGTAATCTCTGGAATAAACATTGTCAGGACATTCACTGTGGTGTTCTGCTTTTATAGCAGTATCTCATTTACATACAATACTACACCCCCCCCCGAACCGAAATGGCCTTATGCCCTTCATTGATCTTTGACTTCTAATTATTCTTGGGAATCTAAACTGTCTTTCTTGGTGTGTATCTTGATTTCTTCTTATAGGGAACCTAGGTCTGAGTTCATTTTCCTCTTCAGATTTCTTGTCATTATCATCCATAGATTGTTCAGTTTCATTAGCCCCCTACCCCACTTCATGTTCTTTGCCTTCAGATTCCTTGTCCATTTCTATATCCTTAGGTTTCATTCTGCTTCTGAATTGATCCACATCAGCCAATACATTTTGTCCATTTTTTGTTAGTATTGCTGTGTTGCGTCCTTTCTGTACTACAAAGTTTGCCTTCTCTGGATTAGATTCTTTGTCTTTTTTATACCATACACCTGTTGAAGTGACATTGTTATACAAGCTACCTATTAATACAGAGAGACTTTGTAGTCTGCCGGCATGTGGAATTGTCCTATAGCTTAACAGTAATCTTGATAAGTAACTCTCTATATTATTATTTGATGGGAAAATACTTTTAGTCCCATTTTCACAGTCTGCACCATTCTTTCTGTGATTCCATTTGATTGTGGGTGGTACAGTAGTGTTTTATGCAGGATGCATCCAATACATTTTAGCCACAAGCACAAACTTTCTAGCATGTTATCTGAGGCCAAAGTTTAAGGCACCCCATTCCTTGAAAATATTGTTCTTAATATTTGTTTTCAGTAGTGGCTTTTCTGTCAACAATCTTAATTACTTTGGGCCATCCTAAAAATGTGTTCACTAAAATTAAAAATTTTGTTTTGCCAAAAGTTTCTTTTTTATCTGTCTGAAATTATATTTAACATTAGATCTTCTTTAGTTTCCGTTCTGAGATGATTTAATGGGAACATGTCCATTTCAACCCAGTGCAGTATTTTATCTTCTGAATTTTCTGATTTCTTACTGTCAATATCTAGTCTGGATAGCACATCCATATGGGGAATAGTGTTCCCCTTTATACATATGATGTCAAAATCAAAGGCCATGAGTTTTATGGTGCATCTTAAAATGCTAGAACATATAACTTTTCTTTCTGGGGTTATATATAAACTCTAAAGGTTTGTGATCTGACTTTAACAAAAATTTTCATCCTAAGAAAAAATTTCAAGCTCTTTCTGTGCTCCATACTATTGCTAACACTTCTTTCTCATTATTTGAGCAGTTAGCTTCAGTCGATGTTAATTTTCTCAGCAGGTACACTATTGGATGACCTTCTTGAGATAAAATTGTGGCTACAGCATATTCACTTATATCCATAGTCAGTGTCACTTCTTTTTTTTGTGTATCAAAGATTTTTGCAATCGGTTTTCTTATTAATGACTTTTTTAAGCTTTAAAAAGTTATATTTTGCCTTTGAGTCCATTTAAATTCTGTATTCTTTTTCCATAATTCTGCAAATGTTTTTATTAGGTCACTGTATCTAGGTAGATATTTGCTATAAAAATTGGTCAATTCTAAAAAATTTTAATTCTCTTTTATTTTTTAGTGTAGTTACTTCCGATATTTATCAATGAAATTCCTTTAGATTTTTGGTATCTCAAATATAATATTTTGTTGCAATTTAACTCACATTTATCATCATACTAGCATTTTTAATTTGTTTGAAACTTCAGTTTTTTTGTTTTTTTTAATTTGTCTTCACTGTAAGTACCTATGCTTGTATCATCTTATATTTTTTACACCTTCCAATAGAACTTTTTCAGTTGCCTTTTAAAAAATATGGCTTGAAGTCTTAACTCCAAATGGAAGCTGAGTCCATCTTAGCAAGCCTATTGAGGTATTCATTGTAGTGACCTCTTTAAATTTTCTGTCAATTTCTATTTGGTTATATGCTGATTTCAGGTCAATCTTTGCAAAGTATTTAATTCCTGATAATTCATGACTTGAAGTTTCTATGTTAAGTAAGGGAAATGAACCAGAGCATATTTGATGATTCACACCTACTTTGTAATCCTTGTATATCCTCCAAATCACCATATCGCAAAAATTGGTGATGCCCAAATGCTACCACCTTGGGTAACTTTCTCGAATACACCTTGTTCTATCATTTTCTTTATTCTTACAACTACCATGAGTAGAACATGAATAGGTATTTTCAACATTCAAAATAGATCAGGTGACTATTTTCTTTTAGACAAATACTTACTTTATATCCTTTTAATAGTCCTATGTCAGATTCTTTATTAATTTCACCATATCCACTTTCAAAACATCTATTCCCAGGAGTCCATGATTTTTTGTGCATTCTACAACAGTGATGGGAATAATCTCAAAACAGATTTTTGTCTCAAAAGTTCCTTCAAAGTAACCTAGAGTTTTGATGATAGATCCATCAAATTGTTTTAAATTTAGATTACTTTTTCTTACTTTGGGTTTAACCATTTTTCCCCCAGAAATTCCTTGCGATCAAGGTAATATCACTCCCCATGTCAACCTACATGGGAAAAATTATGCCATTGAATTTTACTGTCTCTCTAATTTTTGCAGGTGTTCTTAACAAATATACTTCTGTATTTTTAGTATGAGGGTTTCTATTATCTACCCTTTCTATTCTCTTTTTGTATCTGCACACAAATTGGAAATGGTCTTTTCTTTTGCAGTTTAAACATAATTTTCCTAGGGCTGGATATTTGTTCTTCTTTCTTTTATGTTCATTGTTGCAATATTTGCACTTAATTAGGATTTTAGTTTTGTTGTATGCTTCCACATTTTTTTTAGAATTATTAATTAATTCTAATTGCTTCAAGAATTCTACATTGGCTTCTAAGTTCATATCATTTGTGTGTAGCCATTCTAGGATCTTATGTTTGTATGTAACTTCATACATGCCTTCAATTAATATTAGAAGAATCAATTCATCTTCTATAGACATTTCTCTCAACCCAGTTTTTCAAATTCACAATATCTTGATGCTTCTTTCAGTCTGTGTAAATATCTTTTCACTTGAGTTCTGTCTATTTTCCAGAAATTTTGTTCTCTCTGCAATAACCAATTTTTTTTTTTGTTTATTTTTATAATGGTTGAAATTTCCTCATATGTTAAATCTTCAAGTATTTTAGGATACACCATAATGAATATTTTCATTATGGCTTCACATCTTGCTGAAGCCAAAAATAAATCAGTAATTTCATTCTCCCCTCTGGAGATTTTCTTGTCTTTCAGTTTCTTTACCCTAGCCAATGCTGCAAAACAGATAATCCAAGTTTCTACATGTTCTGGTTCATCCAATTTGGTTAGTGATACTATTGGTGATGCCATATTTGTTATGAAGTAGAGTTCTCTCTGGGATAGACATTGTCAGGTCAACAGATGTTAGTCCAACTGGCATTCACTGTGGTATTCTGATTTTATAGCAGTATATCTCATTTACATACAATATGTTTGACATCACTGTAGACAATGATCATCCTATAGCAATGAAACCTTTGCACTGATGTATGTCAGACACCAGCTGGAATTATGTTTGTACACAGAATATCAACATTTCTATTAGATTGCCTATTGGAATAATGGTTTGTCCCCATAAGGGAAGGGTCAGATTACAGATTATCCTGATTCACTGATAGAAATTTGCTGAAATGATTTACAGTGGTTGGAATTTACAATATGGTTGAAAATAATAGAAACATCATATATGTTATGGCTTATAACAACCAATATGAGTAAATCAATGAGTAATAATTATTTCTCATCTCAGAAATCCCAATAAATTATTCAGTTGTTATTAATTGAAATTGTCAAATACATTTTGTTTGAAAATAAATATTAGCAATGTGTAAATTTTCTGAATCCTTTTAAATCATTGATCTCTGTAAATACCTTCCCTGATTTACTAAGAATTATTAATAGTTTTTAAATCTGTATTTTAAAGAATGGAAACAGAAGTGAAACATGTAAGTACTAAAAATTAAAACAATTAACGATGCAGTTCTCTGTTAATTTTTTCATCTTCACAACAATTTTGTAAAATCTATTAGTTTTGTGTAGAAATAAATGTGAAAAGTCAAAATAAATCTTTAATTTGGTTGGCAAAAAATCCTGAGTACAGTTGATTGGTTATGAGGTTGAAAATTTTTTTTTTAACAATGAATTTTCAATTGTTTTGAAAAGTATATCACATACACTACACACACTCTCTCTCTCTCTCTCTCTCTCTCTCTCTCTCTATATATATATATATATATATATATATATATATATATATATATATATATATATGATTAATGCAATTTGTCAATTAAGTGATTGATGTTATGTTCAGCACCTGGAATTTCATAGGCAAAACTTTTTTTAATTTTTTTCTACTCATCAAAAAGTATCAGCACCAAGCCACAAATTTTCAATTGTTATTATAGGTTTATTTTTCTAATATGTTTTCTAAACTGTTTTCATAAGACAACATGATTTAAGCTTCAAGGCTGATATAAATAGAAGTAAATTACTGATAGCTTATATCATCTGAACAAATGCATACACACACAAACATATATATATATATATATGAGTCAGAAAGAAAAAAATGTGTATGGTTTATTTTAATTAAATTTGATTTTTGTCACTTTGCAGAAAATAGTCATAAAAAATTTTGTTTTATAAATTCTATTTTCAAATAAACATTATTTTAGAACAAAGAAGTATTAATGATAATGTAGAGAGAAATTTATTTAAAACTTAAAAAAAAAATAAGTTGAATTCTAAAATATAATCTCATTTGTTAACTGCTATAAAATCTGGTAGAGTTGCAAGATAAATGGAAGAGACATATCTAAAGAAAGCCTAAAATACTAACCTGAGTTATTATAATTAAGAAAAAAAAGTCAGTCAGTAAAAGCTTTTAAAAAAGTTTGATTTGAAAGGTTAAATTTATATCTGATGCCTTTTGATTATCAAAGAAATATACAAGATATTAATCATAAAAAGGTTAGTATACAGAAGATTATATGAATTTAGGCATCTGTTCTGTTTCTGATGATTTCAGTAAAGGTCAGTGATTGAAAAGTTGAACAAATTGATATTTTGATCTTTGCAAAGCATAATTAAGCCTTAAAATACCTCTATAACTTATTCATATCAAAACAACTTAAATCTGAAAATTATGAAATATTTTGTACTAGATCATTTTTTTTTCTCTGGTGAAGAATTTAAAATAACTCATTTTTTCTATAATTAAGAAATGAAAAGATTTAGTTTATGAAGCAATTCAAATCATGATAATGGTAATTGTGAAATTAACCATTTGGCATTCATTGTTACTATTGGTTGAATTTTATAAAATCTTTTTTTTAAACAATTTTTCTAGAAATTAGACCTCACATGCACTCACTATTGCTCTTTCTGGTAGTATGGGAGTTTCCTTTCAATCCTTTTATTGCTGTACTGTGGAACATCAACATCTTGATTGTCTTTATTTTTCCTTTCTTCTTCCATGTTCTATTCATTTTTGATCTTGTTGGAAATCTTCAAGTGATGTAACTTTTCTTAATCATTAAAGCTCTTTGTGATGTGATGGTTTTCTGATGGCTTTATCTTTTGTACCTCAACTTCATAACTCTAAGTGCAGTACTGAATTAGCAATTGGGTCTCATCATAGTACTGTTGAAATTACTAGATGGAACCATAAAATCTATACTAATCATTTCTTCTGTACTTCTCACTAGTGGAACTCTTTTCCAATTTCCTGCTTTTCTCCCAACTATGATCTTTAAAAGTTTCTGTTTCCTTGAATCCTGTTCTTTTATTATCCTCTCTGTTTCTTTCACAGGTCTTGCATCTTAGTGGCTTTTATCTCCTTGCTTAGGGTGAAATGATTAAAAAGATTAATTAATAGTAATCTTTATGTAGTTTTAGATTAAGATTTTACTTCCACTAAATAAAATTAAAACATGCTTGACAAATATGTTTGAGTGGAGTTATATAAGATTGTGCAGAAAATTTCTTAACTTAACCTACTTTCTAAAATCTGACCAAACATCAGTATATTTGGAAGAGCTTCTTGGATGAGCTGGTAGCTTTTCAGCACCCCCTCATAATTCAAATATTAATTTGATGTTTCTTTCCATGTATAATTTTTATAAAAATCTCATTCAAAATATCTTATTTTCTGTATGCTACAAAGATAAGGTTTTATTAAATGATAATTAT
The DNA here is from genome assembly GCA_903632075.3 of Acanthosepion pharaonis. Classification (NCBI taxonomy): domain Eukaryota; kingdom Metazoa; phylum Mollusca; class Cephalopoda; order Sepiida; family Sepiidae; genus Acanthosepion; species Acanthosepion pharaonis. The sequence continues at coordinate 908,125 of CAHIKZ030004089.1, read as the reverse complement.
TCTGATGAAATTTCATCTACATTACCTAGACATTATAAATTTAAGTTCCATATTAGATTATCAACAAGCTCTCATCTGTTTACAGTTGAATTGACTTATATGTAACTGTACATTCTATGTTAACAGTTTCTTCTATCACACTTCTCGCTTGTCATTGCATTTAAATTTTTGAAGATCAAACTTGACTGGAGAGAAAGAAGCTGGAAATGGGTTTCTCTTCCAGCTTCTTGCTTCCCAGTCAATTTTGATCTTCAAAAATTTAAATGCAATGTCAGTCCTTATCTACTGTCTTTTTGAATCCTCTTTTTTTATTGTTCTTGTTCTTTAATGTTTTTCTTTTCACACTCAGTAACTCCTTGTGTCTAGGTGGCATTATTGCCTTCCTTGGAATGAAATGATTAAGAAACACAAAATTATGACTACTTTCTTTATTATAATGTAAATGATCATGTGAATCAGGGTTATGAAAATGTAAGATGAAAAAGAACTTGAAGTTTATGTAGGATGAATGGAATTGGTTGATATGTCACATCAGGATGTTGAGTTTTAATCAGTTTCACTTGAGCACATTTGTACTAAGTCTGCACTTACACTTTAGTGAAGTCTTATATAATACAGTCATTCATGGTCTTGTAGTGGCTATGAAATCCCTTTTCTTTTTCTTCTTACTAATCATATAAGATACTGTATAATTTACACTAATAACATTCTATTAATTTGAAGTTACCTTTGGCTCGTTGTTGCTACATGAGTCTATTAAGACTTTGAAGCTGCCAGATTGGATTAAAAGAAAATGTTCTGATGCCAAATGTCCAAAGTAGTTTTGAAAGACATGACTCCTTTCTTTTCTTTATATATACTTCTTTCATAACTGTACATTTCTTGTTCCATTGCTATTCTTTACCCCACCCCTCTTATCATTTTGGGTTTAGCTATCATCAGCTTCTTGGCCTTGCAACTATAATGAAAAGATCATAAATGAAATCATTTTTTCTTCAATCTTTTCTCTATGGCCACCATTTTGTTCCTATACATATACAACAGCAATAAGCTTCCTGACTTGATACAAGATATAATAACTGAAATGTTGGAAAAATTTACACATTGATACATTATCAATTATCTATTTTAGAGCCAATTAGAAAACACAAATATTTAAATGATTATTCAAGATTTTATTCAAAATTTTATTAAAGAATCAGTACAAAACTAATAAAAATTGATCATTAACATAGTCTAAACTATGTTTACTATAACTGCCAGCCAATTTATCAAGATTAGCCAAGCATTTTTCAAAATTGATTATTTGAAAATTCTTTTTTATTTCTTTGGTGAAAGATTATTTCTTGCATTTGTCTGTAATTTAGTTTTGTAAATGTGAATCATTTAGTATAATCTTTCATTTTTTTTATGAAATTATTGTCATTATCTTTGCAAAAAATTAAAAAATGCTCGATATTTAGCCTAAAGGAAACACAAATCAGTATTTTATATTTTATTGCAAAATTTAATGCATACATTTTGCTTATAAATTATAAAAATGTGCTTATATATTTAGTTTCCTGAAGACGTTGACATTTATCACTTTTAGTCAAACTTTTGCTTTAAATAAATTCCATTGTAAAATATGAAGACCCATGTAGTGACATTTAAAACTCAACCTCTCAGTATAATGCAGCAACATTATAAAAAAAAATTAAGTCATTACTATGAATTTCTTTTTTAATCTTAGCTAAACATTTAAATAAGTTTTATCAAAAAAACAAAAGATATAACATTTAGATTTGTAGTTGTCTCTAACTTCATTAGCATTCTCATATTTTAATATTTTTCTCTTTCTACACATCACAGCCTTCATGCACTACAGAATCTGAAATGTATCTGGGTAAGCTTATATCTTGTACACACAAAATCACTAATTCACACCAAATAGTGGAAGCTCAGTTTGGTTTAATGCTTCATCTCCTAAAATGATGATCATGAAATAATATTATCATTATAACAAAGATAATTTTCTGCAACAAATTGTTAGAAAAATGAATTTGGATTGATCTGTAACCATTAAGATAGGAAGGTCTGTGTAAATTAAACAAATTTAATAAGTTTTTTTTTTTGAACATTCTCAGATAGTTATAAGAAAACATAGATATGGTCTCTCTTATTGTTATAAAATATGATTTAACACCTCACTACAAACTGTCTATATTTATGATGAATCCCTCCAATCGCTCTCTGTGTCACACTGTCTTTTTGTCTCTCTCACTCTTGGCCAAGCATGACAAGCATACTAATAAATAGATATTAACAATCTCCCTCATTTCTGTTTATCATTTACCTATTTATCATTTTTATCTCTATAAATCACAGTCAATTTTTATTTTAGGTCAGGATTGTGAATATGTTTAAAAAAAATTGAAGATAATTTGACATCATTTACATTATTTGGACTATTGTCTTCATCTTTGTCACCATATTTATTACGTTTCGGCCTTCTTCAATAGTCCGAATAATGTAAATAGTGTACATAATACCTCATCTCAGAAATATAGACAGATACAGAAATTTAACATCATATACTTTCTTTAAACATAATGCTTGTAACAGAACTTGCATGCATCCTGATAAAATTGAATAACTCCTTGAATGTATTTAGAAAATAAAAAATTGCTTTTTTATATTATACTATAACAATACTGACAACTCTTGCCATTCCATATATTTTATATATATATATATATATATAGAGAGAGAGAGAGAGAGAGAGAGATTTTATAAGAATATAAAATCTTCATTAATTTCAAGATAGCTACAATCTGTTTAAATACATACTATTTTTATATAATAATTCTTTCAACAAGTTTCATAACTTTCAAATATATATATATATATATATATATATATATACATAGGAACATCAATGTCTACAACCTAATGAAAAAAAGCATTTATTTTACTTAGGTTTCAGCATCATTTTCCTTGTCAACAGTTTCTGATGAATATTAACAGATTTGACCATTTTACAGTGTAAATTTCATGTCAGAATTAATCTAATAACTTCATGTCAAACTGTGGATTTATTGATCAACCCATATATCTTTTGATAAAAGTTGTGTATGTCAAACTGCCTACACAAGACGAACACACTTTGAAATCTAAAGATATGTAATTTATATAAGTATGAAGATTTAGAAAATTCAAACCTTATCTTTACTGTAACATACTGAAACTTTTAAAGATTCTGAGATTAAATATTGTTCTTATTTCACATATTTTTCTCTACTATTTATGCAGGTATATAAATTCATCCACCATATAAGCTGTTACCTAAAGTTCCGAGTTGTTAATTTCTGTTCAGTTTTCTATTTACCAAATAAATCAATCCTACAAAACAAAGTAGTATCAATTCCATCAAACACTCAAGTTCTGATGATCTAAATAGACATGACATGAACCATAAAGCAAATATTGCATTCTCTCAATGCTAATATTGACAATAAGAGACTAAACATAACATTGAAAGATCCATTTATTTACAGATATTTTGAAACTACCACCTGGTAGATATATTGCCTTTCTAACTGTTTATGCTTGACTCAGTTATTGAAACTATTACAATTTCCAAAATATCCTTCTGTATAATTTTTTTACAGTAAATATAAAATTTTCAATTATTTGTTATAATACCGATGATAACTGTATATCAAATTTACCTTCTAGGCATCAATTGTTGTCTATTTGATATTGGTAGAAGGAAAGTTTTCATAGGCTAATTTTTTTCTTTTCCTATTAGTTAGTAACTCTGATTTTTTCATTAAAAATGCACTTTCCTTCCTTATTTTCATCTTTGCCATGTATCAATAAATTTATATTTGATAATTACTTGTTTTTTTAAACAATTTTAAAAATTGACTTATGCACTAGTACATATAGTAATGTTTTTTTCATTTATTCCATTGAATTTAATGGTATTATTATTTTGAATATTTATTAGATGAAACATTGTTAACCATTATTAATTTATATATTTCTTTCATTTTAATTTCAATTGTTTTTTATCTAACTTCATTAGTAAGATGCATAGATTGGAAATAATGTTTCAATTAGATGCCTGAATAGTTGCAATAAAAAGCAATAAAATTAGAATTAAATATTAATCCAAAATTAGTAATGGTCCAAGAATGCCTGATGAAAATACATTGATAGAAAGCAACTATGCACATAAAGGAAACTAGTTAAAATATCTATTTTATGAATTTTTAAATCTTCTGCATAAATAAGAACACTATATTAAGGACCCCAAAATGTATTGCATGGCTAATAAAAATTCTTCCAATTTGATAATTAATGCAGTTATTGAGCAGTACAGGTAGAGTTTCTGGAATATAAAGAAAGTTCCAATGTTTGTCTCTGGCCAAGAAACTCTCCAGATTGCAATTTCCCACAATGTGTTGCACCAAAAAATTCACTCTACAAAATCTCCACCATATAACTTAAAACAATTAAGTCTTGGTGTTAATATCCTTTCACCAGATCCTAGAGGAAATCTTTATAGGTTTTGTAGAGTTCATGCCTTATCTAATATTATTATTTTGCTGATCCATGGAGGATCAATATCTTATTACTATTAGGTGCCTCATACAACGTCTGGGTAGAGTCTTAATAATTGTGGGGGAAGGGTCTGTAATAAATGAGGAGCTCTTAATATGCAGGAAAATCAGAAAATCATCAAAAATTAATAAATAGGGTGGTCATAATGTGGGTAGGGGTGGAAAATTTGCTCAAAAAAACAAATTAAACATACCTCCCCTCACCATTTACTTAGTAAGCAGGTAGTCAAATTTCAGATCTTTAGTATATTTTAAGTAAAATAATCCAAACCATAGTAGGATTATGAAACAGCTTAGGTACAATGCATGCTAAATCCTAGAATTCCAAGATCAATGAAAAACTTTGAGAATAAAGCTTCAAATTCATTTCAGTAGTGTGAATATGAATAAATATTGCATACACATACCCCCCCACACACACACAAATATGATTATTATATGATTTCAACATGAAACTACCAAATGTTACATTATAATGAGAATAAGATATATTATGAAATTTTAGATTAATATTTACATTGAACATCTCATTGATTCACTTTTACAATACAATGCATGCAATATATATTTATATATACTATAGTATATATAAATATATATTGCATGCATTGTATTGTGTAAAACTGAAAACATAGAATGTTACAGCTGAAAATAATCAAATTACTCAATGTTAACATGTCTGTCTATGCTGGGCAAACTAGATTGATATTTAGTTGTGTGGTCCATGAAAATATAAATAGTGAAATTTTCAAATTATCTCTCAATAAATATAAAGATATTCTCATGCCTACATTTTTTATTTGCTGCATGAGTAATGTGAAGATAAAAATATTTTCTTGGCTAAAGATTAACCTTTATTTCTATATTGCAAAATATAGCATGAATTTCTCTCCTGCAATGAGGCTTAAGGAGGTGGATGGATGAGAGCAGACGGATATTCCTAGGCACATGAAAATTTAATAAGTTTCCTCTTCCTTCTTCATTTATTTTAAGATGTTTGGCCAAAATTTCCTCTGGAAAAACTGGCTTGATCATGTTCTGAAGTTTTGGTTGATAATAAAAGGAAAATAGTGTAATTCAGTTGTAATGAAGATATTAAAACAAAAATTATATTTTTGTGTTCCAATTGTTGAAACAATTATCAAGTTATTTTATTAAAAATATAATCTAAAGTTTAAATGACAATTTTATGAATTATTATCAAATCATTATATCCAACCTGGTTTGTATGCTCAGCTCTGTTCTTTGTATATTTCAGTTGTTAATAAAATGTTTCCACCAGTTCACTCTTCAGTCATTATCAGGTGTAATCAGTGAAAAAAAAGAAAACCCTCTTATTTCAAGGAAACAGCAACTATACAAATTATAAATGTGAATATTTAAACAATACTGAATGACTGTTAATGTCTTTTCAAAATTATAGACAATACATTCATTTTCATAACCTTAAAAAAAAATTAAGTTTCTATCAGATCAATAATATTTACTCAATACAATTGGCATTAATTTGTGTGGCTACAAGATGACATTTTTTAGTTAAAAAGAATTGTCAGTAGATATGACAATAAAGTTATGCAAATCACATAAACCTCAATAACTCAAATTTGCTTTGTCAAATTTTAAACTATTAATTTATATGTTAAAAAGTTTAAGATGTTTAAACTATTTAGATATTACTAAGTTAAATTTTTACATAGTTTCAACATGTTTTATTAAAGTTATTGGGTTTATTATGAAACCTTCAATATGAAGTTATTATGCAGATTAGTTTAAAGCCTCTAAAATTTAATAAAAATTATTTTTTCTTTTTTTCCATTAATGTATGTTGAAAAATGGGTAATGGGAATGCTGAAAAACAGAAAATAATAAAGTTATTAAGTGAAGGAATAGTCTATATTGCAGATATCAAAAGAGCTTTGCAAAGATCATCGAACAATAAAGGGGGTGCTGTTAAAAATATAGATAAGTTGAGAACTAGAAACAAAGGAAAAGGCTTTAAGAAGTTGTCCTCTTGAGAGGAACATAGACTAAAGTAATTTATAACAGAACAATAATTTTGACCAATGCTCAGATCTTTGAACAGGTTGGAATTGAGGGAGTCAATAAGGACAAAAGGTGTAGAATATTTTGCAAATTGAGATCTGTCAAGGAATTGCCTAGGCAAACTCCTCTCAGTAAATATTTTAAAGCATCAAAATTGGACCAAGAAATATATGAAAATTGACTTTTGTAAAGTAATTTTCTGGACTAATTTTGATGAACTTGATGGATGGGCCAAAGGATAGATTTTATCCAATGCAAATGTGCCTGCAACTAAAAGAAGGCAATAGTGTGATGATATCAACTGGAATTGTTGACCAATCCATTCAAAATTGATGAACAGTGATAACTATTGCAATTTCATAGATAAGACTTTCTTTGAATGGATACAAGTCCCAGCCTCAGTTTTAAAGTGAAATGTGTATTGATGTATGACAATGCTCCTTCTAAAGCTACCTGTGAATTTTTTGAGCATAAAAGGTTTGCAGGAAAGAAGATAATGGAATAGCTACCATTAAGTCCTGATCTGAATCTGATCAAAAATCTATCGTCAGTTGTAGAGATGAAATTATATGAATGTGGCAAATAACAGAAAAACTGACATATGGGAATCAAGTAAAACCATCATGTTAGAAATTGAATTTACTGAAGTAAAAATTTAACAAAATCAATGGATCGTTAGTTGTTATTGAGAAGAAGGATCACTATATTAAGATGTAAATACTTTAATGACTTATCATGTATGTTTTCTATTTGTTCTATTATAAGTGTTGATCAATTATTGATGATTTGATTACCTTGTTATTGAAGTAAAAAGTGATTTTTCTGATTTTGCATAACTTCAGCATTAGTTTTTATAATAAATCCAATAACTTGAGTATCTGTCTATATTTCTGAGATGAGGTATTATGTACACTATTTACATTATTCAGACTATTGTCCTCATCTTTGTTGCCATATTTATCAGTGTTTCGGCCAGTGTACACTCCTGCCTTTTTCAGGTGTTGAACTGAACTCTTTATTTCATTCACTGGGGTATGCTATTCTAGTTCCACGTGCCATATCTAATGGATGTTGGTTATCAGTTATCTCCTGTTAATTCCCCTTTCCAAGTTCTCCACTACCTTAACCAGGTATTGAATTCACAAATCTTTGGGTCCTGTCACATGGCACAGTGGAAAAAGGTGCCAACCACCTGAAGATGGCAGGAGTGTACATTGGCCGAAACGTTGTGATAAATATGGCAACAAAGATGAAGACAATAGTCTGAATAATGTAAATAGTGCCAATAGCTTTAATAAAACATGTTGAAAATACTTAAAAATTTAACTCTAGCTTTGTTTTGATGTCTAAATTGTTTAAAATTTGACTAAAATTGTTCAAAGCAAGTTCAGGTTATTGAGGTTTGTGATTTGCATAATTTTAAACAGACTGTAGTGTTATATAATACAAGGTCTAGATTATCTCTAATTTCTTCCTCATCTATAATTAGCTAATATTCAACATTTATATATTTTTCTCACAACCACTAGGAAATATAAATAGTTACCAACTATCAAATTTCACTATTACTTAATGCGTATGATTATATTTCTGGTATCAAGAAACTTCAAGCAACAAGTCTTTAAAAATAATACCTGAAAATGATTTTAACAGTGAAAGAACCTAAGATTAAAGCAAGAAACAATTGAGAATTAAAACCAAAATAATGGAATAAATTAAATAAATTATTAATGTATATTTGAATGACTGGAGGATTCTTCTTCAGAATACAAAATATGAAAACAAATAAAAATTTTAAAAAATCCAAGAAATAAATAAATAAAAAAAAATGAAAGAAATGTAAACAAGGCTAAAAAAATGTAGAGACTGGATTTTTAAATCTGCTTTCAGATGGAAAGTAGCAACAAAAATATTTCTTCATTAAATTAGGATAAAGCACATTTCTCAAAGGGCACATCAAGTACATTTAAATATATTTTTGATACCAAAATCATGACTAGGCCTATTTTGACCTCCTGTTAGTATTGGGCTCACAAGCAACTACATGAAGAACTAATATACTTACTACAATTCTACATTATATACATAATTATCATACATTACTGAAATAGTAGAAATATTTGGATATAATTTCACTCATTTTCTTGTAAATCCCATTTTACTATTCAAAAGACCATGTAATCTCCTCAACCAATCCATACACACTTAAATGTGTTATTTATGAAAGAACAATTATAAAAGAAATCTATTTGTGTAATGGTTGTACTTCAAATCCATTTAGTAATAATTTCAAGGATGATATTAGGTAGTCATTAAGTACAATTAATAATGTAGAAAACCTCTTAATGCTAAGATTATTGATGTCTTTGATTTGTAATATATTTTTATCATAGAATTTTATTAAGTGGAATGATATTTAATAAATTCTAACAAAAGTGCAATAATGTGAAACATAAAAGGGGGTGCTGCAAACTTCACTTGCCAAAATCTGACCAAATGGACAAATGTTAGAACATTTTTTAATCCCTTCTTGATTCCCTCCAGAAAACTTTTCATCACTCTCTTGTATTTGCAAGGCAAAATCAATGCTGATAATTTTTATGACTCCCGTAAATAAAGGGAATGCTTTTTTTTAGCTCTCCTCCTTTTCTAGCTCTCCTTTTCTAGCTCTCCTTTTCTAGCTCTCCTTTTCTTTTTCAAACTTTTTGCTAATAAATTGGTTCAAAAATTAAATACATTGAAATCCTCTGAATGGCTTTGATAAAGAAAATAAATGAATACAAAATTTATTTATGTACTTTTAATCAAATTATATGAAAATACTAGAACTTGAATGCTTTTATTAACAGTTTTAGTCAACATTATTGAAGATATAAATAAATATCAATGAAATTGAAAGGAAAACTCAATTGAATCATTTTAAGATATTTAAAGCTCATAGATATTTTATGTTTATTTCTGTCAAATACATTTTAGTTATACTTGAAAGCATTTGAAATTTAAGTAAAAACTTTCTGGAAAGCTTTACTTTTATATCCATCAGAATTTGTTAATATCCTAAATATCTAATACAACTAGTGCTAAAGAGAAATATTTAAAGCCAGAAATATTTTTATAGAGTTCTCTATTTAAATAGATCCATTATAAAAATGGATTAATACATATGTAAATGGTAGAATGTGGTATTTCGCTAAAAGACTAAGAAATGCATTGAATTTAATAAGCTAATGTCAACCAGTCACTAGATTTATTGACAAAATCTGTAAACTTCTTATTTCTATATTTAAAAACATGTTAAAATAGTCACTTCTTAAAATGATATCACTTGTAGTCAATGCCAATACTGTGTATATTACCATATTCTGAATCAACCTGGTTGAAATTAGGAATTCTTAATCTTGAATTAACATTTCAGGAATTTTCATGTATATTTGAGAGAATACTTCTGTTTACTTAGGGTAGCATAAACAGTAGTATTATAACAATCACTGGATACAAAAATCTTCCAAATAAACATTTTCATAACAGAAAAAAACTGTTTGGGTTCCATTTATTGTATTTGCGTTTCAAGAATTTTTAAAATGTTATGAGAAATGTTTTCTTTAAACATTTTAAATTCAAAAATTAAAATTTATAGTTGAATCAAATTCAGAAAATTCATTTTCCATTAAATCATTAATAGATAAACAACTATTGTCTACAGGAACAAATAAAATAATGTTAAGTAGAAACAAGCAGAGATATTTGTCTAAAGTAAAATAAAACTATACCAATCAATGAACAGAAAAGTACTTAGGCTGAAATGTATTTGTGTGCAACTGCAAATTTGATAGTGACAATAATATTTACTTTTCATTCTTTTCCCAATATTGGCAATATTTTTTTTTTTAAATCATTCAATGAATTATTTGGACAGATATCCTCATCTTTTTTGTTTTTATCACATTTTGATCATTCAATTTACTTCAGGTGTAAAATTATGGCATTCTACTTTAGAGTATAGAACAGCATATGTATAATGCATCCAATGTGTTTATTTCTCAAACAGGATTCTACCTATCTACAGGTATCTTTGACATTCAAATGTAGAATCATTTGTAAGAGTTAAAAAAAAGTCAAAACAGAGAAATCTGAAGAACACATCAGATAAAATTTAAATTAAGAATAGAAAAGTTGAGGATGTTAGGTCAAATAACTTTTTCATTAATGACATTAATCTCACTTTCAGACAATACTTTTAAAACTGGTTTTAAAAAGCATTTATGGTATGACATTTATAAAAATACACTTATTTTCTGTTGTCAGATTTAATATCTGCTTGTTCAGCAAATTTTATATATATATATATATATATATATATATATATATATATATATATATATATATATAACCACCACTTCTACTCCAACAGTTTCTTTTGTCACACTTCTCAACAGTCGAATGCCCTTCCATTTTCTTGCTTCCTGAAAACTACATTCTTCAAAACTTTAAATGCAGTATCAGTTGCCATCTTCTGTTGTCTTGAACTCCATTCATCTTTTATCCTTTTCTCAATTGCATACTAGTGACATTCCCACCAAAACATATATACATACATACATATATATATATATATATATATATATATATATATATATATATATATATATATAGGATGCGATAGATAATTTGTTATCTATATTGCACAAAAATGAAAATAACATTGGCAACATATTTTTATCATATATATCTATCAAAATTACACAATCTTGAAATACTAAAGACTAAATTTATTCAATAAAATCAGCATTGGCTTCGACCATGGCCTCCAGATGACTTTGGAATTTCCTGCAACTCTTCTGGATGGTCTCCTTGTTAAATTGGTGAATGCTGCCATAATCCTTGTCTTCAGTTCATCTTTGGTCTAACAAGGACTTTTGTTGGTCTTTTGCTCAACTGTGCTCCACACATAATAATCAAGGGGGTTACAGTTTAAGGAGTTAGGTGGCCAGATGTAAGGGGTGGTGTGGTCTGACAGCCATGATTGGGCTCTCCTGATTGTGTGCCATGGTGCAGAGCCTTGTTGCCAGGCATACAGTCTTTCAACAGCCACCCTCTTGATCCAGGACAGCAATGCCTCCTCAAGGCACTTGATATAGGCCTTTGTGTTGATCCTGTGGCCCTCGCCAACAAATTTAGAAGTTCTTTTCTTATCAGAAGGATCAGAATGAGTTTTCATACTTTTGTAATCACCATTAGACTTGTCCAACTCTTTCTAAATACTCTGCACTGTCCTCAGATTGACACCCAAACACTCTGAAATGTTTGTACTGGAGCTTCTGACATGAATGGCAAGCAGTATAGCAAGCAGTTTCCAAATTTTTGGTGGAATGAATTGCATCATGGTGCTCTTTTTCTCACAAAAAGTGCCCAATTTTTGTTTAAAAATAGATAGTTTGAATTTAAGTTATTTATTAGGAAAAAATATAATTTGTTTCATTTAATTTCTATACTAAGACCCAAGAGTATTAATTATGACAAAATTAAAAAATGGAATATATGAATTTTGGTACAATGAAACATTCATGGCTTATCCAATGATGAAGTAACTCACAGTCCATAATTTGAAAAATTAGTATACTAACCTCTCCACAATGGCAGATGGTGACCTCACTAAAGTTATAATAGGAAATAACTTTTTGACTGCACAATATTTTTCTTCCATTGTTTTATCACATTTGCCATAAAGTTTCAATTAATTTTATTGATATTTTTTTATTTCTTGTTAAATTTTCTTCTCTCAAAATGTGTTTTAGGTAAATTACATTGTAAAAAATCAAAAAGTTATTAGCAAATATAATTTTTTTAATGATCCATTTTAATTTTTCTAAGTAGTTAAAAAAAGAAATTGATTTGAAAATGTGCTTTTAGATTTCAAAGATGAGGGAAAAATGATTTCAATTTGATTGATTTTAACCTCACACACTTTGAAATGGAAGAAATTAACTGTAAAAACTTTAAAATTTTAAGCATTCTTCTTACCAATGGTATAAGCAATGAGATTAAATAATTTCAAGATTTTTTATATTTTTAGATGAAATAATTAGAACTCTTAAAAACAGTTACTTAGAGAAAGAAAATAGAAAAATTTATTTCAGAATAAAACCTTGAAGGAACATTAAAGCTTTGATATGTTATTTAATATGTCACATCATAGTCTGCATCAAAATCTGAAGTGTCCTGAAATGATTTACATTCAGCTTGTTATGGTTAGGTAGTTTTTATTTACTAAACATAGTTTAGTTATAGCACAAGGACAAAAGAAGACAGCATGAAATAAGGACTGAACTCAGTGAGGAGGCACCCATGGTTAGGTAATCTTGTAAAACAGACACAGTATATATATATATATATATATATATATATATATATATATCCTAATATCCTCACCATTTCATATACAATGGTGTGTTAGTTTTTTGAGGACATTTCCATGAATTCAGAAAAAGGTGCATAGCTAATGTACAAAGAGCTTTATTTGAAAAAAAAAAAAACTGGTGCAAATAATCTTGAGAATTATTTTATCACACTTATTGTATCCCCTGTTAACATTGATGGCTGCTTTGATATGAGGTCAGAAGTGTTGACATGCACAAATCAGATGATCTTTATCAATTTTGGACAGAGTCCTGGTTATGGCAGACTTGAGAGATTTTATGCTGTTATGAGGGCATTGACTGACTCTTCTCCTGACCTCTTCTCTGTATGGATTCAGATCTGGTGAGCTAGGTGGTCATGTGTTTAGGAGAACCTAATCATAGAGATTGTCATACATCCATGCTTGGGTTGTGTTATTGATGCTACAGAGTCTTACTGTCTGTCCAACACATCCTGATAGCCACATTGATGCTGAGGAAAGAAGTGGGGGATGTATGGTATCTACCTCATTGATTATGACTCCCAGAACCATCACAGTTGCTGGGAACTTTGTATGTGTGATCCTTGGAACCTTCGTCAAGTTAAAAAGAGCTCTTTAAAGACTTATCCTCAAAAAAGTGATGCAGCTTGTATAATGTGAAAAGGAAAGCTCACCATATTCACAGAATTAGAAAAGTAAATAATCTTGATAACATGAGACCCATAATACTAACTACCAACTCAATAATGAATACAAGTGAAAAGATTTCAACTAAACTCAATATAAAATGTGTTACAACTACTACTAAAATAATGGTTAATACAAAACAAAATTATAACACACTAAAACCTAAAGTAAGAATTTACAGAATAGACTGTAGAAAATGTCCCAAGAAATAGATAGGTGAAATATCTAGAAAAAAAAAAAAACCATATATACACAAGAGAGCATTTATAAACCCCACTCAATGTATTATTCATTTTAATGTCTGACCATAATTTCAATCAATAAGAATGCAATTTTAATTTAGAAAGAAAGTAAATCATGAAGATGAAAATATGTAAGAAATAAACTAATTTCTGAGTCTTCCATGGTAAAATTATATCTAGGAGCATACAACATATCACCTTCACAAAACTTCTGCTACTACAAGTGAGATCTTTAAAAACCATAGCAATAATAACTAAATTTGAGATGATCTAGATTAGATCAGTTGCCAAAAATTTAAAATTAAAATTCAAAGTTGTATCTTGCCTGTATATTCAGCATTTTTGCAATGCAGAATAGTAACCAACATTGGTAACATTTTGTTTTTCTCCTTCATATATATATATATATATATATATATATATATATACGCATACATACATGCTTCATTTAATAATATAGACAAGTGTTGTCTATTTATTTTATGTAAATTCTTTTCATAACGTCTGATACGCTTAATAACATTATCATTAAACAAAGAAAGAAAATCACAATATTGATACATATTTTTTAATCCAATCTAAGCTAATACACACACACACACATATATATATATATATATATATATAAATTACATTGATAAAAATATTTAGTTTGAAGTGGTCCTTTCAAAGGATAAAATATGTAACAGTATTTTTTCATTCAATTATCCAAATATAATATATATGAAGCAATTGGACATCTAGCCACACTGAAGAGCTGTGATACAGTAAAACAGTTGGTCTGTGGATGACATATATAATGTACAATTTTTATGAATAAAAATATGTAAAATTGGAATGAGGATATTTTAATGTCTTACTCAAATACATGTTAAAGTAGAAAAACTAGCCATTCAAATGGCAAACTTGCTCTGAAGTTACTTAATAGTATAGTGTTAAAATGTTTTATTGTAATATCTGGTCCTGCAAATTATTCTGTTTTGCCTGTTATCACCTATAAAAATATCAAGTAATAATAATAAATCAGAGTTTTATTAAAATTCTTCCTAAAATATGTAAACAATTTGATCTTCATTGAATAACAAATGCTATATGGTTAAGCAGTCTTCTAAAGTGTTCTTAAATATAATATAAAATTATGATGGTAGGATTTTGAACTTAAAAAAACTCCTAAAAATAAATTCAAGAACACTTTCAATTTAAGATTATCAGGAAATTATTTGGGTGGGGATTATCGTCATTTTTACTATTTGCTTTTATCACAGCTTGGCCAGCCAATTCTCCAACTTTCTTTAGTCTATTTTGTCTCTTATTCTACGTATAATTTCGTTTGTGATTCAATTTTTTTTTTTTTTTCTCAAGATATTTTTGCTGATTCATGCACTTCTACTGAGCATTGCTGATATGTTGATGGTACCATATTTGTCAACGCCATTGAATTTGCCTTTTCTTTTTCTTCCTTTGCTATTTTATTGTGGCTTCATCATGCCCATCACTGCAAATTCACTTTGGCTTTCTTTTTGTTTTGTATTCATTGTCTTTCTGTGAATTTCATTGAAACAAACATACAGGGGGTGCTGACAAATATAGTGCCAACACCATTACTCTCTAGATCTGTACCAAACTGACAAGGAAAATCTAGAACAAGTAAGTAATGAACAAACTGGAATATTATAGATATTTAAATCTAGAAATAGAAATTATAATCCTTAAAATTGATATTTTCATGTTCACTGCATAATACGGAAACAATCCTAATTTAAAATTTTTGTATCACTTAATTATTTTTCCATTTCTCTTTTTTCCTGGAATTCTTAAAATATAAATAGTATTTTTTTTTTTTTTTTACCAGTAGTGTGTTTTCACAATCTATCAAAGAAATGTGATGAAAGAAAAAAGTTTGCCATTTGCAATGAAAAAGGAAAGGTTACACATTTTAGATAAGGTTTTTTCTTTTTTCTGCATTGGCTTATTCTAAGTACTCTAATTAGAAAGTAGAAAAGACCTATTTAATAATGTACAGTATCTACCAACTTTTTCACAAGTTACCTTTTTATTTGAATTGGTAACATGTTACATTTTTTTCATGAAATCTACTCTTGTGATATCAGTTTTAGAGTTGTTCTTTATATTTTAACTGATTTATAGTCAAAGAAATTTGTGAAAAAGATTTTTTATGCTGATTATAAATCCAATATTGAATTTTTATCTTTTTAATAAAGCCATAAAATCAAATATAAAAATCTAATAGCAAATAAGTGTTAAACTTACTGTGATTTGCTTACTTTATTTAATAGCATTTCAGAAAAAATTCTAGTACAAAAATTTCAACCTTCATTTCAGTCTCCTTTGCTTGGAGGTTCATAAAAAGAAAAACATCCCAAGTCATCTTTGATTAATATGGATTCAATTATAGATATGTAAAAACAAAAACTCATTAAAATAATCAAATATTTATTAATTTTCTCTATATTAAAATACTTTGAATAATTAATATGAAGAATATATTATTAATTAGATTTATAGAAAAACAAAATAGAAAATTATTCTTTCTTGTTTCTTTTTTTTTTTTTAATAATCTTTAGAAATTGTTTCTACAATATTGGAATGAAGTATACTAATTGATTTTTTTTTTTTTTTTTTTTTTTTTTAAAGATGTTTCTGTGAATTTTTTTCACAAGTAACCAAAATATACTGATTTGAAATTTTAACTTAAATTGCAATAAACAATCAGTTCAGCAATAATAAAGTATATTTTCTCCTTGAGATTGAACAATTCACTATGAATAGCAAAGACTGAATCTAGGTTTCTATCTACTTATTGGTTAATTTGAAGAAATTTTTAAATGACTTTCAGGAAATAACTAATCTTTCATAAAAAAAAAATATTACTAGGCAAATTTTAAGATTTTTTTTTTTTTTTTTCAAATGTAATTTTAGTGTAAGGGTGGGCAAATTATTACCCACTTGAAACTTTTATATGGCCCACAAGAGCACAACAAACAATATTTTGTAAATATTCATTAATAGATTTTGATATATATTTGTTATGTGTTACACAAAATAGTAATCTATTCAAAACAAGAATAAAGATGCAAACCCCAGGTCTTGGGAAAATTCACTTCCTACAAAATCAACATATTGCATCATCTATTATCACAGGCAACTGAAATGTTACTTTCAGTACTGAATAAATGCTCAATCATTGTCACAATGTAAACTGATTTAGGGGCCTAGGTGCCTGCATGTACATAAAATGTCATTTCTGTGCTTTTATATGAACAATATCATGAGATTTATTAAGGATTTCTTATTATCAAATATTTTTCTCAGATGTACAGATCTGATTAGTATAATAAATATACTGAATATGAAACAAATTTTTCATCCATTTGTGTAGTCTGTTTTTAAAGTATGTTTAATAAGTAAATAAATGCCCATATGATATGTGCATATATAATTTTTACTTATATTGTCATTGTGAAACTCAAGTTTTTTAAACAGGTCCAACCATGATGCAGCACTCCATGAAAAAAAACATCTGCCTACTCCAGTTTTAGTGTATTCATACTATAAAATTATTTTAAAGGGATTCATATTTTTAAATTTTCAATAATTTTTTATAAAGTCAAAATCTTATTCAGCATCCTAGAAAAGTCCAAATTCACCATGTTCTTAAAATTAAAATTTGAATATACTGGCAAACTTTATTTGTATTTAATAATTTATATCTGAGATAGAAATCATGATACATGTACCCGTCTGTTTAATGCCAAAATTCCTTTCAAGTACCTAGATAAAAATACATGATTGCTGTATAATAATTTTATATTTTACTTATATTCTTTACCATTGCTTTGTATTACCATCAGTTTGATTTTTGGGATATGTTATCATTATTTATATTCGGACTGTTCTCATCTTTTTCATTGTAATCTAAATTCTGAATTGGACCCTTTATTTAATATAGTAGATTAAATAAAGGGTTCAATTCAGAATTCATGTTAGGTTACCCAGATTGATATACACCTGATGAAGATCGAAGAGCATAACAGCTGAAATGTTGTGATAACAACAACAAAGATGAGGACAACAGTCTAAATATAAATAGTGCAAATAATTGTATTGCCATATTGAGATAAAATAATACATCTTTATTATTTATATTCAGACTATGATTCTCACCTTTGTTATTATCACAATATTTCAGCCTTCATCAAATGCTTGTTGATGAAGAACAGAAAGCAAACTTTGTGATAATAACAGCAAAGATGAGGACAATAGTCTGCATGTAAATGTTTATTTTCCCATTCAAATAAGAATAAACTATTTTTAACCAGGACTAACAAGCAACTATCATATCTTTAATTTTTCTGAGAATAGAAATTTTGATATTTTGCATTTATATTTTCATTTTTAATGAGTTCTATATTTGAGATAATTTCATTTATCATGCAAATTTGAAGACATTACTTAACTGTTTTACTAACATTTAATCAATTGTTTAATGTTTTTATTTTTACATTTTTCATTTGTCCAGTGTGTATTTTTTTTCTAAATACAATTATGTTTTAAAGAGGTTTTGGATTGGATCTATTGAATGGAGCTTTCAAATGTTTTAAAATGAGTGAGCCATCCAACACCTCACCATTATTTTTATGCCCTTACCTCAGCATTTATTACTATTTTAGTGTACATTCAATTCATACAGCTAATTAATATTTTTTAATTTTAAAAATATTTATAAAATACATTAAGTTCTTAAAAAGAGGAGTGATTTTAAAGCTATCCCAGGAAATGATTTAAAATGTTTGTATCAAGCAGAAGGTCATGATGACTCAAAGCTGTTTTAAAAATGTTTAAATATGTCGGCTGTTGCTTTCAATTTTGACTGGCGTTGTTATGGTGCTTGTTTTCTATTAAAAAAAAACAAAGAAAAATGAAAAGATTTCCTCAAAAGTGAAAAGAACATTTTTTTTATTAATATCCTTAAACTAAAATTAATAGTAATAAAAATTTACAAAAGAAAATAATACCAGGTTGTTTTTTGTAAAAGATATAACAGTAAAATATTTCTTGATTACAACTTTCATTTGAATTCTCAGTCAATTCTCTTCAGGTCTTTTGTTAAAGATTTGTAATATGAAAATTTAATGCTATCATTTCAGGAAAGCACAGAAATTAATTTATTGCATTAATTAAAACACAGATTTCATTTCATAATGTCGGAACCACATTATATGGCTAGATATGATGGGGAGCTAAAAAGTTTGAGGGCTAGCCCACTTCCAAGAATCTAAGTAAATAACTAAACATCAGAATTTTTTCTATTTTTATTTTTTTTTGTAACTCATTTTTCATTAGGACAAGAGATTTTCACCATGCACTGATAAATTGAAAGACAGATAGAGACAAAGAGGGAGAGATACAAGCAGAATTAAACAGATATTAAACAGTCTTATTCTTTCAGTAACATTTGCATTAATTCCCAATTTCTGACAATCTTTTTTTCCTGATTTTCAAAATACAACTTACAAATTTTGTGTCAAAACTTTTTTAAAAAAACATTGCATAATTTAATACTATCTTTATCTTTATGCATGTAGTGAGTTTATTTTATGTATAAATGATTTTTCATTAATAGTGCTTGTAAAATCCCTAAATAGCCTACAGAACCTAAAAGCATTATTTAAGGGAATTGATTACAATCTTTATTCCAATTACTTGGAGCAAATCCATCTAGGAAGTTTGGAATTGCAATCTTCTAGACAAGATTGAAGGAAGCAAATGTTTGTAATTAGATTAAGGCTTGAAGCAAAACCTATGATTGGAATGGAAAAGATGAACAATAATAATGTCTTTAGCAATATGCTCAATGTTAAAAGAATGCTGCCTTGTAACGTTTACAAACAACAGTTTCAAAGTATCTCTCAAAGTAACATTCCACAAGTTATCTTTTATTTTATTATCATTATGATTTATAACTTGTATGTTTGACATGAAATACTACTTTTGTCTAATAATAATTGATACATAAATCTAATTTGTTCTAAAATAGATGATAAATTTATCAAAGATAAATTCAGTGCTTAAAACTATTAATTTTCAGAAATTTTAAATTATTTACATTGAAGCATTTTTTGACATTTAAAATGTTAATTGATAGTCAATTTTCATGTCAAAGTTTTTCTTTTTCTATTTCAAGTACCATGTATTATTTTAAGATTTAATTGACATTCTTAAATTTTTAGCCATGTTTAATATCTGCTAAAATGTATAAAAATAGATGTAATTTAAAAATATTAATTTTGTAGACCTTTTGAACAGTTCACTTTAAGCGACTATTTAAAAAAAAAAACATTACTGCTAGGTTTAAACATAACACAATTGTTGCCAGGCCATATATGCATAATCTTTGATAAGTATTACCAATAATCAAAAGAAAAATAAACACCTGTAACAACATATGTAGTATTTATACTTTTGTTAAGAGAGATACAAATTTAATAGACTGATAGTGATTAAGTATTAGTTTCACTACTTACATTTTAACTGTTATCCTCATCTTTGTTGTTGCTATCACAATGTTTTGGCCATTGTGTCCTCCAATCTTCATCAGGTGTATATTGATCCAGGAAACATACAGAAATAAAATCTAGATGAGATATCCATTGGCAGTGGAATGAGAACAGTCTACCCACTATAGATTAAATAAAAGGTTCAGGTTGGAACTCTCTATAGGTTACCCAGATAAAGGTCAGAGGTCAAAATGTGATAACGACAACAAAGATAAGGACAATGGTCCAAATGTAAATAGTGTAAATAATAACTCTTCATTCCAGAAATTCAGACAGTGATTCAGTATTATGTTGTTAAATGAGATTTCCTAAGATTTTAAAAATGTTACTTGGATACTTTTGTTGGAGTTAAAAAAAAGTCTTTACTTTTATCTTCAGTATATTATTATATATAGTATTATATTATATTAGCAGTTTTAGTATCAAATTTCTTGTAAATTCTATAACCATTTTTATATACAACCCAATAACACTGTTTAAAAAATTATTTTTAGATGTAAGTTACTTTTTAAATTTTGTTGATGATAATTACGTAAGGAAATTATGTCTAATAATTGGGCAAAATTCCTAAAGGAATTAATTAAACCAGAGAAAAAAGATATTACGATGAATGTTAGACACAAAATAAGATTTTTATAAGTTTACATCATCCCAAAAATGAAGATATACTAATAAGAAATTTAAAAATATTCTTACCTAAATTAAAGACATTTGTTTTCAAATTGAATATACAGGGTGCGATGGATAAATTGTCGTCTAAATTATGCAAAAATGAAAATAACACTGACATCTCATTTTAACAGATATATTTACCAAAATTACACAAAATTATATTGAAATATTAAAGACTAAATTTATTCAATAAAATCGCCATTGGCTTCAAACACAGCCTCCAAGACAACTTCGGAATCTCCTGCAACTCTTCTGAATGGTCTCCTTGTTTAATTTGGTAAATGCTGCCATAATCCTTGCCTTCAGTTCATCTTTGGTCATACAAGAAGTTTTGTTGGTCTCTCACTCAATTGCACCCCACACATAATAATCAAGGGAGTTGCAGTCTAAGGAGATAGGTGTCCAGATGTAAGAGGTCACAGAAATTGTATGACATCCATGACTGGGTCCTCCTGCTTCAGTGGTATGGTGCAGAACTCTGCTGCCAGACATATGGTCTTCCAGCAGCCACCCTCTTGACCTAGGGCAGCTCTACCTTCTCAAGGCACTTGATATAGGCCTCTGTGTTGAGTTTGAGGCCCTCACCGACAAATTCGGGAGTTCTTACCAGAATGATCAAAGTGAGTTTTCTGAGCTGCCATACCTTTGTAATCACCATTAGACTCATCCAACTCTTTCTAAATCCTCTGCACTGTCTTCAGATTGACACCCAAACACTCTGAAATGTTTGTATTGGAACTTCCAGTATGAATGTCAGCAGTACAGCATGCCATTTTCAAATTTCTGGCAGAGTGAATTGTGTCATAGTGCATTTTTTTCTCACAGACGGTGCCCTACTTATCCTACTATACTGTGCAGTCAACAAAAACAAACAACACACATGCACCAAATATAAAATAGCGACAATTTACCCATCGCACCCTGTATAACCAAATGATTCTTATAAAAAAATACCTTGCAGATTTTAAACAAAGTTTTATACTAAAGCAAAACTTGATATTATATTTGTTAATAAGAATAATAAAATATTTTTGTTCTAAGAATATTGCATTTTATCAAGTTTAACATAATTGTAAGCAAAATTTTACTTCAAAGTTTAAGTTTTATTATTTAAAATAGTTTATACAGTATTTAAGGAATGTTGGCAGGAGAAATGATTTAAACATGTGTGTGTGTGTATGTATGTATGTATATATATATATATATATATATATATATATATATATATATATATATATATATATATTTACACACACAATGTTTGGCCTTGATTTTTACTAATTTTATTTTTTTTCAATGATTTTATTTCATGTAATTTCTGAAAAGACAGTAGTTTTCAAGTCATCGTGACAAAGTGATTATACCTAAGGTCAAATTGATTTTCATGCTTTACATTATGTCTTAAGTCAAGCAAATTAATCAGTATACAATTTAAATGCAATCAATAAAATCATTATTTTTGCTGAAAAATGAAACTGCTTAGAATAACAGAGAAAACAGTTTTATTGATTTGTTTTTTTTTTTTTTTTTTTAAATATAACAATTGCAGTTCATTTCCTTCTTGTTGTTTGTATATATGATATCTTCAAAATATGATATCAACATTTTGGAAAGTCTAATATACAATGTTTGAATTTATCAATAAAATAAATGACTAACATTCCATTAATTAATATGATATTATTTTATTTAAAATATGAGGCAAATAAACAAAATATACTTTTTAACTATAAATGTTTATATATATGCAATAAATAATAAAGAAAATAATTTTTCTTCTTTTTCAATTTAAAAATGAGGTTAAAATCTTTAAGTTTAATTGATTCACTATGAATTGATATATACCAGATCTTAAACTGCAGGTTTTGTTGCCTTCAAAAAATGACTAATTTCATTATACTTATCAGTACTGTTTATTTCTGTCTGTATTTATGTATTGTAACTATTTACATGGTTCAGACTGTCATCCTTATCTTCATTGTCATATTGAAAATGTTTTGGTTGTTGTATGCTCTGCACTTCTTCATGTGATATACATAGGAATTTCAAACCAAGCCCTTTCATCCACTGGGGTAAATTGTCCTAGTTCCATGTGCCATGCCTTTTCTGGGTATCTCAGTTACAGTTATTTCCTTTTAGTAACTCAACTCTTCAAGTTTTTGTTCACCTCTGCTGTGGCCAGGTATTGAACTCAAAACTCTTGGGGCCAAGTCACTGGATTACTTCAATCAACACTTTTATCCACTGAGCCATGTGTCTTTGTTTGAATTCAATGTGCCATTCTTAATCTACCTATGTAAATAGTGTAAATGTTTTGTTGTTGCTTGTTTTTGTTGTTTAATATGCAAGTGCTTTAATGGAAAAATAATTTATGCAAGTTTTCTCTGACTTCAGTTCTTGAGTTATAAATACTATTTTACTGCAATATGTGTGTGTACCGTTTTATTTTGGTTTCTATTGATATCACACTAATCTTGTTTGTCATATTTCATTTGCCAGAATTTGAAATTTTTGTATGATTTTCAAAACTTTCTGAAATTTTTTTCTTTTCTTCATTTGTCAATTGTTTTTCCTTAACTCCTCTTCACCTGGTTTGAACGTGTCAGCATGGGAGTGATCATGATGAACTGTATTACACTGGGAATGTATCGGCCATGTTTGGATCAAGTATGCAACTCAACAAGATGCAAAATGCTAGAAATTTGTGACCATTTTATCTTTATGTTTTTTGCTCTGGAAATGATAATCAAGATGATTGCCATGGGACTTTTTGGAAAATTAACATACCTAGCCGAGTCCTGGAATCGCTTGGATTGTTTCATTGTCTTGGCAGGGTGAGTATACCAAAACATACAGCAGGAGCAGCAGTAGCTTTTTCAACTGTCATTTCTTGTTTTCTCTTTTATACATTCTTATTTGAAATATCCTTGTCTGTTCTATGTGAAAAAAATGGTTGATCAGGAAAAAAAAATACAGTTTCTTGTATTTGCTTATGCAGTTGTATAAAAATACATGTAGGGTTTAACAACAATCAATTTCATAAAAAAATATAAAGTGATCACTAATATTTGGTCATATTTTTTTTAAATTGCACTAATGCATGTTAATATAAAATGACTGATAGATGATACAGGATTATTTTTCTTTTAAATAATTAGTTTCTTACACTAATTTAAAAACTAAAATAGTCCTTTAACATTTATCATTCTGAAAATGTCAACTGAAGCATATCTCAATATTTACTGTATAGAATGAAAGTTAAAAGTCAAATGTATATAAGTATATTATTAGGCATTTCTGAATGAATAAATTACAAATATTGTCTGCTTATTTTTATCATAATCATTTCATATTCATGAATATTTTTCCATATATTACAATTAAATAAGGCAAGTAATGCACTGTAACAATGAGAATCATTTTTATTTCCCAAGTACTTTCCATCTCTTTCTGAGATCATCATGGTTATTGCATACTGCATGTTATATATTGTCAGTAATATTTACATGATGCAATATATAAATTCTGTTTTTGAATTTGTTGCAATGTTATAACTAATGACTTCTTTTTTTACACAATGTGAAAACATTAGAAGTAATCATTGTTGTTTTCTTTGATAACTGAATTTCAATTTATTTGATTCTCAATTTATATTTCAATTTGAATTCAGGATTTTAATATTCTGATTAAAATGACTGCAACATTGTTATCTGCACTTCACTCAGTTGTTTGGTAAGTGATTTGTCTTAATCAGTATTGAATTAAGTAAAACCTATGATGATGGGTAATTTATTGGGAGTCTGATGATCCAATTTTCAAGAAAATTGATGAGAAACTTTAAAATTTTTGTATTTTTATGAAATAGATTAGCAAGACACATCCATAAATGCTGACAGAATTAAATTAATTGGTGGATTATCTGACAGATTATCTGATAGAATTATTTTAGATTTGAACTCTATTAATGGCATCAGTAATAAACTAAATTCACTTATCTATATTAAGATTTCTTGTTGTATCCAGTGACATTGTAAAAAGTAAGAAACTTATTTGGAGATTTTGGATTAGTGTGGTTTCTGTTAAGACCAATTTTTCAATAGAGATACAACAAATAAGGAAAATATAGGAAAAGGAATCAACTTTTAATTGAGAAGATTGCAGTGCTTCTATTTTTTGTCCCTCATCATCCTTTGGCCAGCCATTAAAAGTTAATTTCAAAATTAATTTTCACTTTGGTCTTGTAAAGAATTCCAAGTTGTATCATGGATGATGCTTCTCATGTTAAACGAGAAATGTTGAATTTCATATTGTATAGTTTTGAATTTTATTGATTTGTCTTTAAAAGTAAAATGATTTGCTAAGGAAATATTGCCTTTCCATGTTAAAATCATTTCATCAACTCTAAGAATAAACTACTTGCATTCCTTATAGAGAATATAACTGTTGTTGAAGGTAGAAAGAAGTAGTGTTGGAAGGAGTTTATGTTGTAGTGGGAAGAAACATTCTTTGTCTATCACTGCTGAAGTAATGTATGTTAAGAATTCAATGTACTAAACAAATATTATAACTGCATAGATTGTTATAAGCATGAAAAAAATAATTAGATATAAAATGAAAAAAATATAACTAATTTTAAAATAAGGGTCATCAAAGTAACGCCTACATGCCAAATCTAGATTGCCATGTTGTGTCAGCCATCCAACTATATGTTATTATTATTAGATAAGTTTTGTATTATTTATTCTTTAAAATTATTATGTATAAAATAAATGTTTTGTTTATGTATCTAATATATCTATGGGGATGTGTGGATAGTGTAACAGTTATCAGTATGGAGGGTGGAATTGTCAAGCCAAGTTCAAGTCTGTTGCATTCAATTCACACAAATGCCTTTGGGAAAGGCATTGATTCATTTCCTTTCTAAGAGCTATAGGTTAAATAACAGAGTAAACTGAATTCTCTAGCCTTGACTACTTAACTACTTTTAAAAGGCAATGACTCCATTATCCTTTTCCAAGAAGTAATTGATAGACAAAATAAATCTGTGGAGAGTCATGATCACTTATGCCTTGAAAGAATAATAGCATTTAAACAAGAAAAGTCTAATATATCTAAGTATGGAAATATATACAATAAATATGTACTACTATACCTTCAAAAAATGAAATTTTATTTAAAAAGATATTAAAACTAAAATGGTTGCTAATCACAAAGACTAACAAATGATGTAATGCAGTTAATGAAAGATATTTATGAAGTTAATTTTTACAAATGCCTCCCGGTTGAAGGATATTCTGCTTTTATCTGATAATTTCAACATTTGACGCCATATATTTTTATATGAGAAGATATTTTTAAAAGATGAAGCAAGCTAAATTTACATGTATGTCAGTCTTAATTGATCATTTTATAATCAATTTTGTTGATAGAAGCCCACATTTTAATTCAGACATTAGAGAAAAAAATTTGATCATTCTTATTAGTTCATATTTTGCTAACTATTGTATAAGAGATTAATTATTCATAATAGTAAATAATTAATATGATTTGAAATAAGTGATTAAAAAGATTTTTTCTTTGTTTTATATAACCATGGATTTAATTTATTTTATTCTGACTTAGAAGTTTGAAACACATGTTTATTGATCCCTAGTTTTAGTGGTGCATAATATGTTGTAAGCTTATGTGCAGATTTTATTAAAATATACAAAAAGATGTCATATTTTAGGTTTTAAAATCTATTCTTTAATTTTGAATGGCTTGGTAACTCCCTCAATAAATCAAATATAACTATACTTGTATATATTCATGTCAAATTAATTACTAAAGTCTCTTCTTTTCACTAAATTTTGTCCATTCATCATTGACTTATTACAATGATGATGATTTTTAGGAAATAAGTGATAAATAAAAATTTATTTAAAACTTGTATCTTTACAATGAGAACACCATTTAGTCTTTATATAAAGCAAAGTTAAGAATACAAAGAATTCTCTCTTCTCAATTTTTTGTTTTATTCTTTTTTGGCTACTTTTAAACTACAGCATATGTTCATTTATCAGAAAAAATATTTGTTGAATCAATTTTAGTGGGATAGAAAATACCAATAAAAAGCACGCAAGATACTTTTGTTTAAGATTGGATAATGTTAAATGTTGTCTTGACTTTCCAGCTGAAGTTTCTATTCATAGCAGCTTGACATTATCATCTGATGTTATTTCGAATTTCATATAATTGAAATAACATTTCATTTCTGGTTTCATGGGCATTGACTGGTCAGTTGTGAATACAAGGGAAAAATCTATGATGAGGCTGCATTTTTTATTTGGCAGACTGATCTCAAACCAACAAAGCCTTGTGGCAATTGTAAAGTTCTGTTGGAATACTCTGACTTAGTGGTAATGATATGCCAGTATTATTACTTTATGACATTTACTGGAGTGAAATTCATTCACCTAAGTTACTAATAAAATATTACTAATGGCTAAAATGGTTAGAATGTTTCCTTTCTGACCATGAGAGCCAGTTTCAAATTGCACTGTAGTCAATTTGTCAAACTTCTTGATTGTATCAGCCTGAAAATCTTACCATGTTGATACAAGATTTGTGATTGAAATTGGCTGGATGGAATTGTTTGTTAGCCATCAATAGTTGTACTAGCACAAAGTTACAAGTCATTGTGACTGAGAGTTTCAGCACAATGGTCTTGTTCAAATTGGTGATCACTTCAAATTATGCGCTCATTCCTAGAAATTATAACTAAAATCCACTCAGCATATAAAACACAGGTGGGATCTAATGTTGAACAAACATAAATGTGCTATAGCAGGTATCTACAACAGGGATTGGCTTACCACTCTAGCAGGTAGGTGTGCTCAAAACCAAGTAGTGAGCCATTGTCACTGTAGTTATTAAAACTGCTGCAAATTTGCAGCTATAAAGCTATTTTACAGGAATAAAACTTCAAGTGGCTGAATTAATATTCAATATTAATATAAATTTATTATTCATATTTATTGGAAAGTGAACTCTAATGACATTGGTCACCTGTTTAAACTTTTATACATTTGAAAAAGTTGTGAATTAACAGAATACAAACATAAAAAGCCTTATTAAATCATATGAACAAAATAATTTATTTACATGAATTAACATGTAATTTCAAAAGTTAATTTCATTGTAAATGTGTTGCCATTCTCTATGATTTGTAAGTAATAATACTACAATTACTTAATAAATCAGTCATGTGATGGTCAAAGAAGCAAGTGTATTTTCATTTCATCCTAGCCGTACATAACTGAGTGAAGTTAATGTTTGCATGTATATGTAAGCTCATAGTGGTAAGTAAAATATTAAGCCAACCTTAAAATTATTGTTGGTTGCAATCTATACAATGGATCATATTTAAATAAAACAATTTTTTTATATTCTTTTATGCTTTAAAACGTTGACTGGACCAGAGAATTATCATGAAAGTCAAGAATTGTTCAGCATTCTTTCTACTGATTAAGCTGATGATTTGAAAATTTAGTAGTTGGATTATAAATCAATTATTATTGCTTCTAATATGTCCTGGTTACTGAAGTAATTTGAGGGGAATCTCCAGTTTAAACAGATTTCAGGAGAATCAAGAAAGTGTCTCCATCAAATATTTGTTGATTGGCTAATTGCATTAAAAATTATTTTTTGGAAAAGGTAATTGTTAAAATTCAAATCTGTTTAGTTTTTAATTCACATCTTTCACAGATTTATGTCTAATTAATATAAAATTCTTCTTTACAAATATAATAAGAAAACACATTTTTATAAATTTTTTTTGATTTTGTTCATTATTTCAAATGGATATGAAGTTTCAACATTCATTAATGTATGAATGTATGTATGTATGTATGTATGTATGTATGTATGTGTGCATGTGTTGTCATATGTGTGCTTTAAAAATATTTCTTGATTGCTTATAATAGGATAATTCTCTTGTATATTTAATATACTTACTGTTTTCCTCACAGTTTTATAATGTTTATACTATTGCTGTAAATATGCCCAATATTATTTTGTTAATCATTTTAGTTGATTATTTAGACTTTTAAGCTGATCATTTTCAAGATAACTATTTGCACTGCAATTCTACTTGTTTTATCATCCATAAATATAATTCCTTTATGAATTTTTTCAAGTTGATCATTAGGTTCAGCATATAGGAATTAATAATAACCAGACTTTGAAACTAAACTTAAATTTGAAAGTTTAACTTATTTCAAAACAGGGTTAAAACTTTGGCAGTGAACTTATCATATATTAATAAGGATCTTTCTAAGAATTAATCTACAGTAAGATACCCACCTGCCTTGGCAATAAATAAAACATTCAGATGATTAACAATAATAATGCTAATTGTACTATTCATTTTAGAAGTAATGATCAACTATATATATATATATATTCAGATATAATTAAAAATATATCTGTAAAAAGATTGAATAAAAAAAGAAAACGTTTCTTAGCCAACATATTTTATTCTCTGAACTTTATCAAGTTAAATGTAAGGATTTTATTTTGCAACAATATTAAAAATGTCATTAGTTTTTTTCAGAATTTATAAATTTCAGAATGCCCTTAAATAAACTACTTTCGACTAACTGAAAATCCAGGAAAACTATGGAGGATAATGATGTAATTCAATGTCTAACAAACAAAAGTGAGTAAATTCAACAACAATAGCAACATTTGCTCACTTTCATTTATTAGACATTAAATTACATCGCTTAACATCCTCCATAGTTGACCTGGATTTTCAGTTATGCTTATGTGCATTCTTAAATTTAAAAATTGTGAAAAATTAACATTTTTTACTTCTGTTTTAGGCAAAAAGTTGCAAAATAAAATCCTTACATTTATCAGAGCATGAAATGCAATGACTCAGAAAACTTTTTGGTTTTATTCACATATGAGATAACAATATATATTTTTATATATCAGGAACAATACTGGAGAAAAATGTATGACAAAATGGAAAAAGTTTTCTTGTGATGGGTTTTGTACTTTAGGATTTCATTGGACTAAATTTACAAACAGGAATGCTGAGAATTTTAAATTAGTTTGTATGCATGTGTAGTCACACCAACATAACAAATTTTGTCCTCTAGGACTTCACTGGACTAAGCACATTAAGAGAAAATTTTTTACAATTTTTCATACATTCTCATATAAAATATATAATAAAATTATTGGTAATCATAAGTAATTTCCAAGAGGATATAGATCCATTGAGAGTTCTGTCAAAGACAGAGCAATACTTATTATATAATGAAAAACACCTAAAGTACCATAGATGATATTTATTTCATTGAAGTCTATAAAAAACAACTGTAAACCAAATGTAAATGGAAAAATCCACTCCAGGTTTAAAAATTAAGAATAGTGATTTTATATTGAGAAAGTGGGAGAAAGAAAGATGTAACTTTACTATCATGTAGGAAGTGGGGTGGAAATGGTGTGTATACATGAATTAACATACAATTCCTTAATGGGCATTTAAATTTGTAAATAATATTTGCCCTATTTAATTTTGTTCTATTTGCCCATTAAGGAATTGTATTCCTGATCAATGAAAATTTGTAAATAATTATATAGGCCACACTACAACATGTTTGACCATAGCTCAATTAGATCTCATTTAAATATTCATGGAGACCTACCAGACACTATTCGTAACATACTTGTTGACAACACTAAAATAAAAGAATCATCTACATGCAAAAAAAGGTTAAAAATAATGGAAGCCTTATTAATAAAAACAAAAAAAACAACACTTAATAATATTAACTTTGAACATGGACACAATATCTTGACCGTGTTTTGAAAAATGAAAACATTTTGTAAAACATACATGCAACAAACTATTTCTTATTTTAACAGTTAAAATATTTAACCCTTGAAAATGGCTAAATGTATAACCAAAAGTGCTTGGATAAAAAGAACATTCGGACAATTTTTATATAATTTATCATCTGAAGAGAAAAAAAATAATTAGATCGCATGAGAAATTGTATAAAAAACTAAATAAAAGCACCTTGACTTGTATTCAATGAAATGTGCATGAAAGAAGGATTGCTACCTAAATACACACACACACACACACACATATATATATATATATATATATATATATATATATATATATATATATATATATATATATATATATATTTTATCTTGAATAGATCTTTTTTACATTTAAATTGAAATCTT
Organism: Acanthosepion pharaonis; assembly: GCA_903632075.3. NCBI lineage: Eukaryota > Metazoa > Mollusca > Cephalopoda > Sepiida > Sepiidae > Acanthosepion > Acanthosepion pharaonis. The sequence goes on along the minus strand of CAHIKZ030004089.1, from coordinate 876,648 downwards.
TAGCTATGTTGTGGATATTTTTGAATATTTTTATAATGGTATTTTAAGTGTTTGTTTTACATTATAATATATATATATATATATATATATATATATGAGTGGTTAGAATTTTACTATTGCAACAGTGAAACCCAAGTTAAAATTTCCCCATAGCCAATTTCTCAAGGAGGGGATTTCTTGATTATATTTGACTTGGGCAGACAGTTCCAACTTATGATATTATTGGACAGTGCTTGAAAACCATACCATCACTTAACCTAAAGCTTTGAAATTGGGTGGATGAAACTGTTTAAAAGCCAACAATGGTTTTACTAGCAGGAAATTAAGTCATCAAGGCTTAGGATTTGAGCATACTGGCTGCTGTTCAATTACTCATCACACCAGAATATGTGCTCTCTCTCAGAAACTGTAACTAAGATCTGCTCAACTTAGTTGCAGGATAAACATGTTGGCTCTATGGATGTTCAAGAAATAATGTACCTGAACAGGTATCTGCAGTAGCCATCCTAGCAGGTGATCATAATCAAACATGAGCTATCACTTATTTATATATTGATGTGCTTGAGATGTTATAAGATCAATAACTAAAATTGAAATGTTGTCTTTGAAATTAATCCAAATGACACTAATTAGCTATAGAACCATCTAAATTACTGAATTTTTTTCAATTTCCCCTCTACATTGTTGTACTTATTTAAAGTCATAATATATTCAGTTTTTCTCTGGCATTTTTCTTTACTGTTGGTGATATTTAATTGTCATTGATTTATTCTACTTTTATTTAAGAATTGTCAATTCTAGCCATGCATCAGATCAGCCCACTGCATACAAGAAAATTGATTAAAAAAGATTTTTGTATCTGTCTATATTTCTGAGAGGAGGTATTATGTACACTATTTACATTATTCAGACTATTGTCCTCATCTTTGTTGCCATACTTCTTACAACGTTTCGGCCATTGTATGCTCCTACCTTCTTCAGGTGGTTGGAATGTCAAACTGAACCCTTTATTTCACTCACTGGGGTAGGCTGTTCTAGTTCCACATGCCATTTTTGTAGCAATCCAATATTTTGTTTTGTAAGATAATCTGTTTTGTATAAAAGACATTTTCTCCACGTTTTAGATGTTACATTTCATTTCATTTATACAAAATCATTTTCTATTTTTTATTCAAAATTTCACTAATTTGGTTTTAAAATCTTATTTTTATTTGAATTATTAGACTAAAACTTTGATTTGACTTTTAGTACTTAGAAAATAAACTGCATGTATTTATCCACCAAACAGAATTATATCAAGTTCTAAATATTTACTGACTTATAAACATTCTTCATTGGTTAAAAAAATTTTCCCTACTTTTACTATTGCTAATGTCCAGAAAATAAAAAACAAAATTTGATTTTTTTTCTTAAATTTAATACTCTGTATTTTTCTCTAATGGGTTAAGATATTTTGTCTGCAATATTTTATAGATGAATATAAAACACATCTGAAAAAAATTCTCACAAACATTTTCTAAAAAGTTTTTTACAAAAAGGTTTCTCTTTGAAAATTTTCATCAATGAATATATTGTTTTTTTGTTTTTTTTTACTTATATTTTTTGACACTGAATTTTGAAAAACAAATCAGTCTTTCATTATTTCTTAAAGATTTAAAAGGAAATAGAAAGGAAATAAGTCATATTTTAGATAAGTTTTTATTTTAAATTATCCTAGAGGATTTTCATAATTCTTTGATTATAATTACCATTGATTATCTTTTAATTCTTTAATTTCTAATTACTATTGATTATCTTTCATTTATAATTGATTTTTAATCACAAAAATAGAAGAAACTTTACACTTGTTAGGCAAACATTTTACTAGACTTATTTCCTAAATTCAAACATTCTATTAATTCTTTACTTTTTAAAAGCAAAAGTCTAATGAAATATTCTCCTTAGCAGACTTTATGAATGCAATAATAATTTACTTCTCTAATTTTATTTTTTCTTGCTTTTCAGTCAAAATATGTATATTTTGAATTGAGTCTATTTTTATCTTATTAAACCTTAATATCTACAATTTTTGCATACTATAATCATAAATAGAACTTTGGATTAACAAGTTTATTGAAATGATAATGCAAAAATTAACTGTTTGCTAACAGGAGACATTAAGCATTCATTGACTGAACAACATTACTGTCAGGTGAAATTTATATAATCTTTCTCTTAAGAGATTTTCAGGAAAATAGGCTTTTCAACTATATTAAGAGTTATTGCCCTTTCTAGTATTGAACCTTTGTTTAAAAAGTCAATATTTGATTATATCATTTTCCTTTTTCATTGCTGTGCTATCCATTTTAGTTGTTGTTGGAAGTCTTCAAGTGGTTTTTGTTATTTGGTGTTTGTGATTCTACAATGCCAGTCTATAGAGTGTGTTGCAGAAATGTCTTCTTTAAACCCAAAGGATTCATTCAAAGCCATTTTTAATCATTGATCTGAGAAAATAGTTATATACTGATGAAGCAATCATAAAATATTCAGTTTGCTATAATTTCTAAGCTTCAAACCAGAACAAGTTTCAATTTTTATTATAGTTTTACATCCTTATATAATAGTGTTTTTATAAGCCAACATTCCTTAGGTTCAGGACTGGTAACAACATAAAAACTTACTGAGAACTTAAATCATTTGGACAGACCCTGCAAAACCAGGACAGTCTTATTCAAACAGATTTACAGTAAGCTTATAAAGTATGAGCTTTTATTTAAAAGCCAATAAAATTACTTATATTCTTATGTTTTCAGAAATATATTTTCAATTATTTTTTTTTAATATTAATGAATAAATAAAATTTGATAGTAACAAACTCATAACAGAAAGTAAATGATTAATAATATAATTTAATATAATTAGTTGCAAAAAAAAAACAGAAGGAAAAATTATAAAATCTTAAAAGTATCATGTTAAAAAGATTTTTAAAAAGATTTAAAAATAGAAGAGAAAATTAATGCAATTTGGTGGTACAAGGGCTAAAAATGAACTTCTGCACTTGAACATGAAATGCATGAAAAATAATTTTCTTAGCAAACCTCAGTAAACTTTAGTCTGACATTTATTCAAACGCTTCTTTTTATCAACAAAATAAACCATCATTCATATCATGAGAATCCTTCTAATTCTGTATTTTTTTTTATAAAACTGAGAAGCCAAATAATGTCAGCGCAGGTTACATGCTTGCCTTGAATGTCAGCAAGTCATGAGAATAGGAGAAAATGAATGGAGTCAGAATATTTAGTTTTAATTTTTCTTATGTTTGATTTAATTTGTGATAATCATTGAAAAATTAATTCATATGAATTTATGAATGGAATCTTGACTTTTCTTTTAATTTTTCAATAAACTTTACCTAATATAAAAAGAAAATATGTATCAATTGAATACATCTCTCTCTCTCTCCAATCCCTCTCTCTCTCTCTCTAATCCCTCTCTCTGCTGTAGGTCACAATTTATAAGTTTAACCTGTTAACCCTAGCAAAGAAATTTACTTAAAATCTGACTGAAAAAAAAATCTTTCATGTGATATCAATTTGTATTTGTAAATTTCTATTTGTCCAAATGATTTGTAATAAGAGGTAATGATTGGACTGAACTAGTTTAATTATTTTTTTTAAGTTAAAAAACAAACAAACAAATGAATAGCTAAACTTATGTTGTGATGGAGAGCATGAATTACATACCCAGAATGCACACTGCTGACATCAACATATCACAAGATATTTTTAAAATCTCCCACAAGTGAGAGCATACTTCCTATGTTACCAAGAGAAGATGAATAATTAATTATTTAATAAGATGTTTTATATTGCTAAAATCAACAAAATATCAGAAGAAAAAAAATTAAAAATGCAATAAATAAGAATAGTCTAAAGATTAACATTTAAATATACTGCTGGGATTGCTTAGAAGTTGCAATATATTCCATAAAAAAAATTGCAAAATAAGTGCTTATTAAATAATTGATAATGTTAATATGTTACTTTTTACAAATCAATTCAACCATATTTTAACCCGTGCATAAGATGTCAATTGATTATTATTAACATTTTTGTATTTTGAAGTTAATAAACTATTTTCCTAACAATCTTTAGAACAGGTTTTTACTAACGTTATAAGGTACCTGATAAATGCGAAATGATGATTTGCAAATGTACAAGGCTCAGAAATTTAACTTCTGCATATTTCGTTTGCATTTCCTTGATTCACTGTAAGAAAAAAAAATCAAATCAATCTGTATAGATGTAAAATATGTACTTTAAATTTAAATTGAAAAATGTTTAATTCTATAAAACTACTATATAAGTATGAAAACTTAAATCAAAAGTTAATCATAGCAGAATTTGTAAGGGACGTTTTGATAAGCTGATATGAATAGATATTTCACCAGCCACTCATAGTTGTAAGATTTTTGAAAATTTTTTAGGTCAAGGGAGAACAAAAGACACTCACTGTGTTACTGGCCCTAAGAGCCTGCTGATTTTTTTTTTTTTTTTTTTTAATGAACTGTGATTGGACAGTTCAAAGGTGAATTGCCCCCCTTTGAAAGGGAAGGGAGAACTGGGACTGGACCTTAGCAGCAGTTGGAAACTAGACCGCTTAGAGACAGGAGGTTGTTTCTCTCTCCCTGCTGAAATGGCAGGCAGTGTTTGCCCATAAGTGAAGGATGCATGGGTGACAAAGTTGCTGAGGGCAAGTTTCCCCTCCAGAGAAAGTTCTGAGAAGTCCTCTCGAAGAAGCCCCAGAAAAGAAAGTTTGAAAAGAAGTCCATAAGTGGAGTTTGGAGCTAAAGCCATTCGAGAAGAAGAAGGAGCAATACATGCATTTTCAAAAAGTGTTTTATCGCGTTTAAATTTTTCCTTTTAGTGGCCATAAAAGAAAGGCGTAATTTCCAGGTGGATGGGAGGAAAATAAGTGAAGAAAAAAGGGAGTTTGGTCACCAAGAAGAGAACCTTGTCTACACAAGAAAGAAAAGAAAAAAGATAAAAACTTTTGAAACTTGAAAGGACTGAAAGTGTACTGAAGAGCTAATGCTCTCTCCCCTTTTTGTATTGTTATTAATGACACAGCAGGGGGGGTGCAATTCTTTTTTTGTTTTTTTTGTGCATTCTAATTTTTAAGTTTGTTTTCTGCTTTCTTTTTTTTACATTGTGTTACTCAGAGAATAGGTTATCTTATTCTCAGCAAAAAGGGACAAATTTTTGCAAGAACCCTTATTTAGCTGGTTAGAAATAAATATTTTTTCTTTGTAATTGAATCTGATTACCATTTTTTTTTCTTTCATTTTCATTATTAATTTGGGCAATAGTGAAAATACTGTTGCAGGTTTTATTTTCTTTCAGAAAATAAAATTTCTAAAAGATTTATAGGTATAAGATAGCATTTCAACTAAATATTATTTAGAATTATTCTTGCAATATGGTGCTAATTCCAAATTATTCTTGCAATATGGTGCTAATTCCAAATTATTCTTGCAATATGGTGCTAATTCCAAATTATTCTTGCAATATGGTGCTAATTCCAAATTACAATTTGTTAATATTAAGTTGTCACAAGTTACAACATTTTTTCAGGGAAAAAAAAAAAAATTTCAGCCAGCAAAGTATTTTCTTTGTTTTTTGTGTTTTTTTTATGAATTTATGTCAACTTTCATGTAACTTGCATTTTCTGTCATAAGACTGAATCTAGTTTAATATATTAAGTAATTTTTCAATATCTTCAACTTGATAGATTATCAAACAGACAAAAAATATGTTGCTTTACATAAAACAAATGACAGTCTGGAGATTAGTCTAGAGAATATGCTAAATGTGGAAAAACTATGCCATGTAATGTTTGCAAAATGAGAACAGGTAACAAAATCATTAGTTGACTTGCTTGACCAAGGAAATGTCTTTTCTCTTTCAATATATCATTCAAACAACCCAGTTGTCCACTGTAGGATTGTATAATAAATTTGTTCAAGATCCAATAAGTTATAATAAAATTACCTTTGGATTCTCACAGCAAATAACTCCATTCACCCCACACCTCAGATTCCATTTATATTAATATGTTAAAGGTTTGGATCTAGCTATAATATTGTTCATTTGTAATAAATCCATTTTTTATCACTAATGAGTATAGTGTTTAAAAAGGTATTTCTTCTGTGTGAAGCAAGTGTTTAAATGATGACCAATGTTCATTTTTAATTTCATGTAGAATCCTCAGGCTCATAAAGTTAACTGATAACTCAGAACAGAGTACATGTTGAAAACACTTATCAGATTTCCTTAACATTGTCTTAATATTGTTGGTGCTGGAAACTTTTGCAACGTATTAATATTATGTATGTTTAATACTGTAAAGTGAATGGATTTTTTTGCAAACTCTGAAATTTGTTAGAACATAAGTTAGATTTAAAAAAATCTTGATCATTCTCACACTAATGGTATATAAACATATTCAGAATACAGGAATATATAATATTGATAAATGTACGAGAATGGATATACATTATTAATTTACTGGTTGATTGATGTATTCATTTTCTATAGCTTATCAACTCTTTGCTGGTTATTTAAAGCCAGAAAAAAATATATATATATTAAATAATAATGGTTTAGTGATACAAGTCTTATTAATTAACTTATGGCTGATAGGAAGAAGGGGTGGATTCATACCTTTCCCAAGGGTATTTGTATATATTCCAACAATTGGAACTCAGCTCTCCAATTAACAATTTTGAGCCATTAGACATTACACTACCTATGCAAATCCAAGCTTACAACGCATGATATTCCCAAGCAGTCACCCACCTAGGTACTGACCAGGCTCAATGTTGCTTAACTCTGGTGACTGTATGGAAATCAGTGTTCCAATTTGTTATTTAGTAATTTGTGGAAGAAAGATGTATTTTATATCCTTTTTCTAATAACACCTATTTAGATCTATTTAGCTTCTTACACAGACTTTATCATCTTGCAGTTTGAGGTTTTTATATTTTAATCTTTTATCAACAGTGACGGATTGTGGGGGGGTCTTTTTAATTTGGATCTGAAAATAAAAAATGTAAGCAGATATATGAGAGAAATTTTTGAAAGACTACTCTTCTTACTCTTTTTGTTGATTCTATTTTGCTTACATTATAAGATTTTCAATTAATTTCATGGTCAACCCAGATTCCAAAGCATTATTATTAATATTATGATTATCATTATTATGTTGGTGTTTCATATTGATATAGTCAATGGAAATTCCATTCTTAAGGGATGGCATCAACAAGATTCGTCCCAACTCAACTCTTCGGGGAATCCTTTTCTAGAGGCAGACAATCTTGGTCTCTGTTCCAATTTTTCATAAAGAAAGTTTCTAGGTGATTGTCCAGGTGCACACAATATGACAAGAATTACTTCAACAGTCAGGTTCCATAGCTTGTTCAACTTCCAAGCCAGATCCTGGAATTTTTCAATCTTATCAGTTTCTTTGTGGTCCTCTCTTGTATCACATGAAACAGAAAAATCAATAATTTGACACTTGCTACTTTTCTTACCTATCATAATAAAGTCAGGTTTTTGTGATTCATTGACATCATCTGTCTGGACTGAATTATTATTATGTGTAATTTTTTTTCTAATGATTTTTAATTCTACTTTGCAGTTCAGTTCTTATTGGGTTATATTCACTTCAAATGGTCTTTTAGCTATCAATAAAGTTTCATATTGTTTTAATAAAAGTTTTGCTTGTTGATTATGTATTGAATATCAAAATCTGGTTCCTCCTTGTTTAGGTTCTATATTTTTATAACTTCAAGGAAATAATAAACTTCATTTCTTATTCATTTTTATGAATTTTAATGCAGGTTTGTTTTTTTTACATGTTGCATTCTATGAAGACAATATAAAAATATCTTCTTTACTGGTTACAACTCAAAAAGAATATTGAAAATTTTAGTTTATCAAAACAAAATCTGATAGTTTTAGAGAAGCACTTGGATAAAAACAAGCCAAAAACGATGAATTATTGACAAATCAGATTATTTTGTTTTGGATAAAACCCAAAATTTATCTGCAAAAAGAACTGAATGGGACCCAAAACAACTTGATGCTTAAAAGTCAATGTAGTCTGTTAGACTTATTTTGATATTATTATTGATGTTATTCATTTTAATAGATGTAAATGAAAGCAGTTGTTTGTGTTAGTTGAAAGAACTTTTCTACTTGCCAGTATATATTATCAAATTATTCTGTTTTCTATCCATTGTATTGCTGGTTCTGAAAATTATCCAGCTCCTCTTTGTCCCATTATTGTAGAGACAGAAACATTCATAAGCTTCATATGATAATCCATAAGATGAACTGAAGGGAAAAAATGGTTTTTGTTTTTCAATTGGACCCATCTTAATTGCTGTTGGTTTAAGGAGAATGTTATTATTTTAACGTTATACTGTCGGTTGTCATTTGTTTCTATGAAGTCCTGAGATCAACATTCATTTCCTTTTAGAAAAAAAAAATGTTTTCTACTCTTTAGGAAAAGGCTAAAAATGTCTTCAAGGTAAATGGTAGTTTTCAAATAAGATATTTTCAAACAAAAGAGATTTGAAGTAACAGATGTTGTTCTGCCAATAAATACTAAGGAAATCATGGACAGAATATGTGAGCAATAAGGTGTGGTACACAAACTGACCAGCTATGTAATCACTGAGAGAGTCCTCTCAAATATCAAGTCTTTTCTGTCAGGGAGGTCTATAATGGTCTATAAATTTTTAGTAATGGCCACTCCTCTGAGGTACATATGATTAATGCTGGTGTCTCTTCAGCCATACCCTCTTTCTGATTTATATCAATAATCTGCCCAGGAACACTTTAGTAAATGTATGTGCATATGACTATAGTCTATGAATCTCTCAAAGTTCACTGGCTGATACCATTCATAACATTTCATCACCACCCTGCAAACCCTAAACATGTACCAATCTTGATGAGTGGTTATACCCTCAAAGTGGCTTCTTGCCTTGAACAACTCAGTTTTCAAAGTCACTCGTGACCTCAAATGGAATACATATATTTGTGTCATTGCAAAAGATGCTGGAATAATGGTCTGTTTATTGTATCACTCCAGAAAATATCTAACTCATGCAGCCATGTACTATCTTTACAAGAGTTAAATCAGATCAAAAATAGAGTATTACTACCATATTTGGGTTGGTGCTGTGCAATCCTCACTGTCCAGCCTTGACAGAGTTCAGAAGTTGTCTTTATGGCTGATGAATTATTTTCAACCCTTAGCAACCTTTCACTACTATATCACTATTACTGTAGTAGATGTATGAATGAGCTATAGTCCAGCTCAGACCTTCACAGCTAGTACCCACCCTGCCCTGTTTGCAGCTAGGACCCACCCTGCCCTCCCTGTTCACAGCTAGGAATGTTCCAAGCTCACCCTGTTCACAGCTAGGACAAAATATGCATACAATTGAATTTGCTTACCAAAAAGATCCAAATACATTTTCTGTCATGTTGAACTGCACTGAAAATGATCTAAAGCTAAATGTCATAAATCTAATGATAAAAATGATCTTGTAAACTTCTATTCACACCTAACAACAACAGTAAAATCTAAAATAAGTATTGTCTTCTGTTTAAGAGCACTTAAAATTTGTGTTCCTTGAGATTGATATAATGAAGAGAAATACATTGATCCTAATTATTTTATTTATAATTCTAAAAGGAAATCTAATCAGATTTCTGAAATGAGATAAATGAAGAATATCAATAATCTTAATAATAATAATACTATCAACTCAATAACAAATTGATCTAAACTTAATATAAAATTTGTTATAACAGCTTCTAAAACAGTAAGATTTAATTAATACAAAACAATAACAACCTTAAACCAGAAAAAGGAATTTATACTATAGACTGTAAAGATATAATACATAGGTGAAACTTTTATGAATTTAAATAAATATGTGAGCACAAAAGGGATTTTGTTTTAAACATTCAATGTAATAAGTCATAATTTTGATTTTAAAAAAAAATGCAGTTTTAAAAGAATGTTATTAAGATAAAATATATTGAAAGTGTATTATTTTCTGAGTTTTCCACCATAAATTTATGTCTACATTCATATAGCATTTCCCTTTTTTAATAAAGCCACTGCTATTACAATGTGATATTTAAAAACAACAATAAAAACAAAAGTGGTAAGAAGTTGAATGAAGTTGGCTAGGTTGTACATCAAGACATGTTGGATGCCAAAAATTTAAAATATAACGTCAAGCATCCCTACAACTTCAGTGTTTTTCTTAATGTTTAATTATAACTGACATTTGTTTGATTTTGTTCCCTCCCCAATCAGTAAAAACATCATTTAGTCTGAAATCCTTTTTTACATAGGATTTTTCTATTTTGTCATTCAATTACCCACCTTTTGTATGATATATATAGAAATTATATATTATATTTTCCCCTTATATATTTCTATCTCCTTTGTAATAACTTTATAAAAGTGTATTTAAGAATTATAATCACTATGTATGTGTTTATATGTCCAACAAATGTTATGTTTTTTTTTTCCTACATAACTGACTAAAGATATTTTCAATGAGTAGAAAAAGTTTTGAGAAAAGTGTTACCATTTGTGGAGATTGAAGGCTAAAGGCTTTTATCTCAGTCAATGATGATTTTATGTAGATGATTGATATGCATACAGATGCTAACAAGCAGTTAGAGAGTTGCCTTAAGCTATGAAGAGCTATATTCAGCTTGAATTTAGAGCATACAGAACTGGAAATGAAGTAGAGAATATTTCTACTAAAGTTCACCTCTGAGATAGTTAACAGTAGTAGAGTTTGGGTAGTAGTGTCCTATCTGGTATTTTTGTCAGTAAAACTTTTCACAATCTTAACACCAGAAAAGCTAAATGCTTATCACAGTGTTGGCAAGAAGAGGTAAACAGACATTACAACCATCCATTACTCAAACTGTGCTGAACTGCTATGTAATATCAGTCCTCCTATATGGCAGTGAATGAATGCTGGGCAGTTCCCTCACAGATGAAGAGAAGACCTAAGGCAACAAAGATGTGATTCTGTAGAAGAAAACTAACAATACCATGAATAGAACATGTGAGTAATGAGGAAGTTTTAGAGAAGATGGAAGCAAAAAGGACGTCCAAAAGAGGTAGTTGAAAATACTTAATAAGAAAAGGGGACTTGGAGAATTTGATCCTCACAGGGCATACTGAAGGCAAGATGGCAGAGAGAAACCATGGATATCCTACCTAATGACCTTGTAAATGAATGTCAGAATAGTGACTGGGAAGGGTAAACATTACATAGGGTTACAAAAGATAGGATGTTGTGGAGAGGCATGATTTCTCACATGACACAAAAGAAAAATTACTTAGCCATATGAAGAGGTTCTATCATGTCATTTCATTGTTAAATTCAGGTAATTGTCAAACATTGGTTCCTCCCATTTTCTGATGAAAAAGTAATCTAAATGTTGATTTCAACAAAACCACTGTTTATAGCTGAGTTTATCAATGTGAGGTTGATTAATATAAAGATAGCAGAACTTTTTTTCTGCATTTTAATTTTAATTCTTCCTTCAATAAGAGTTTGTAGAGTTAATACAAAGCTATTTAAAAAAATTACATATTTCTATACTGTATCTTTCTCATTTATTTCTGTGTATTACTTTAAAATATTTGATTTAAATTGATGTCAGCTTGTATCTTTTAGCTTCAAGTGATAAGCAGGGTGACACATTTTATTTTAAAATGTGTATTTAGTGATGTTAATTGATATACTGTATATTTTTGCATATGAGGCAATCTTTAAATCTTAAAAATAACCCCCCAAAATAGCAGGTAGTCTAATACAACAGAGAAAAGCTAACCTTAAATCATGTGATGTATCAGCACTTGTAAGTAAGATAGTATGCTTGTGCTATGGATTGCAGAAGGCTAACAATTGCTTCACTATGGTAACTAGGTTTCTAGTTGAAATAATTCACATTATAATGCTGTACTACAGTTATAAATGTAATAAAACTGCTTTTATTTCTTGATTTCCCATTAAAATACAATATTCAAGAGACGATTACACAACAATTTGCAAAAGTTCCGCTGAGCAACAGGCACAAGTAACAAACAAATCTTTTGTTCTTAATTTGTAGAGCTATGGGTGCACTCGCACCAATCATTATTTCACATAGTAATATTAAATATTTCACATAGTAATATTAAATATTTCACATAGTAATATTAAATAACAACATTTAAGATAACATACAATCTATACTTATAATTAAAATTTATTATCATTGTGGTGTTAAATAACAACATTTAGTATAACATGCAAAATTTATTTTTCAATTACATATAATTTTTGTTTTGTTTTTTGTTTTTTTTGGTGTTAAGCAACAAATCATTTAAGATACTTTAAAATCTTTATTACAGAATAAAAAAACATAAGACACTCACATACATGATTAAAACCTTTCAAAATTATTATGATCATTACCATCTGATGCAAAGAACTCCTCATAAACATCATCACTTACAGTTTCATCATATAGATCCCAGGTCTTATACTACAGATATCAGATAAAATCACAAAAGTTTTTAACTAGATTTTTGGTCTATAGATATAGATCGTCTTATACATAGAATTATATGATAATTATATTTTCAGATTCTGTTGTTTAAATTTTCACACTTTAATGAAACTTTAAGTAAATTTTATAGGATATTCTGGCAAATGTCTTATGCAATTTTAAGGATTAATTATAATTTGTCATCCTTAATAAGTATAGTCAGTCATAAGGCTCTGTCTTATGCAGTTTCATCAAGTGCAGAAATATAAGAATCTGTTTTAAAATATAAATTATAAACAAGAAAGTGTGCTTAATTATTTCTGTATTTTAATGATTATATCATCTTCAAAGCTTTAACAAAAATACTATCATGGAAGTTAATCAAATATTGGCTAACTACAGGCCCATTGTGAGTTTTTAATTGATTGGGTCTCTAAATCAGAGGGCCACATATAAAAAATTGCAGACTAAAATTAATTCACATTATTTTTACAAAGTCGGGGTTTTTCAGGCAGAGGGTAGCCCTTCCTGTTGACAAGTAAGCTCTTGTGGTCACATGTTTTTATAGAGTGAGTGGTCATAGTTAAATGTAAAATAAAAGAGAGAACTGCCCAACAAATAGAATTGACAATGTTTGCAATAACCAATAACAAAAAAAAGATAAGAATAGGACAAAAAAATATAATATAAAGCAAGTAAACAATATATGCAAGACAAATTAACAGTAATATGGCAAAAAATTCACAAACTAAGAATTGAGGTTCACACACAAGAGCAAGTTCAGACTAGCAAACCTAGCATTCAAAACAGACCAAGACAGAGTCAAATGAAACAGAGACCAGCCTATTTTATTGGCTAGAAAAAAATCCCAGCATGCATTTATGTGATTCTGCCTATAAATTGGGGAGGGGCAACTGTTTTGCAATCATTTCTACACCGACATGGTGTAATGGTTAGCAAGCTTATCTCATTAAAATAATTGACTGGGTAGTGAGTTCAATCCTCATTGAGTGCTTCATACTATCGGCCTTGTGCCACGTCTAAGCTATGCTTAGAAAATAACCCTTCCTACACCAGATAGGAACCAACAGCTTTGAAAAAACAAATCTATAAAACTATCATTTAGTTGATATTTAATATATTGCAAAATGGAGAAATTTGAATATTATGAGTATTCTTTCCCTTAACATTTCATTTTCTCTTACTTTAATCAAAATCTGTTAATATCAGAGGCAGTTTTTTTCTGATTAGTTTTTTTTTTGTTTTCACTTTTTAATTTTTTTGCAATTAGTAATTAATATTTTACTTTATTTACATATTAATTTGTTCTTTCTGAATTTCTGGGATCAGAAGTTATCTTTATTTACACTATTTGCATTCAAACTATTATCCTCATCTTTGTACTTGCTGTTATCACAACAACAAAGATGAGGATAATATTCCAAATATAAATAGTCTAAATATTGCTCTTTCTTATTTTTATTTTTATTGCATTTTTGTTTTAGTTAAAATTCAGAATTATATTCTGTTTAGCTATTAAATCTGTAACTATTATTAATTTGAGAACTGGATTTATCTAAATTGTACTTTTTTAAAATATATTTTCTATATCAGATTATAACATGAATATATAGGGATTTCTTCATTTAAGAATGGAAATGAATCAAACCAAGAGTGAAGAAATAATTACAAAGTAATGACTGTCTTAGAACCAAGGATAAGTAAACAACACTAGAATAAATATAATATTTATGTGAAAAAAAAATCAATGAAAGCTAAAATATAAGAGCCAAGACTATCCATAACTAAAAGTCACACCCCAGCTTGTGAGATAAACAAGCAATAAAATAATTTACTAATTTCTAATGAAGAACTTAGAATGACTGGTTTACAGTTTGAAAATGAATAAGATAATTAAAAAATGAAGCAAAATAGATTTTAATTGGGGACATAATTTTTATATAAAAGATGAACTGATGTTATAAATCTTGTATTTAAAATATTAAAGAAATTGATTGATAATATGAAAGAAATTAATGAGGGATTTTAATAGGTTTTCATTAATAAACATTAAATGATATATTGAATAAGAATGGACACATTTCATGTCTTTTTTATATCAATTTATAGTTGCTTATTTGTTCTCATGTTTCTTGTTCCATGCAAAAGCATTGCAGAATATATTATGAACAAGTAAGACTTTTGTTTATTATTTTTATATTTATCTTACAAACTAAATCTACTTCTGCGAATCTGTAAAAATGCATGCTGCTTGCTTTTGTACAAAATCTGTATTTCAAGAAAGTGTGAATATATCTGTATATTGTTTTAAGAAATTAAATACGCAATTTTCTTTGGGAAATTTCCTAATTTACAAGATTTCAGAATATTTTTAATACTTCACTTTCCCACAGCCATAATATAGCTTCCCTGTACCTCTTCTATAAATATTTTCATAGTAATTGTTCTGATAAACTTTCCTCTTCGATACGTAGACTCTATTAATTTAACCTCAGTACTAAATTTGCAGCAAGGTGTCATCATTTTACAGTTGAAATGATTAGATGTAACTGTAAGTTCTATGCTAGCAGGTTCTTCTATTGCACTTCTCGCTTGTGGAACTCTTTTCTGGCTTCTTGCTTTCCAGTCAACTTTAATCTTCAAAAATTTAAATGCATTGTCAATTGTTATATTCTGTCTTAATTCCTGCTCTTTTATTGTTCTCTCACCTTAATAATGTTTTCTTTTCTCATATTCTCTCACACTCAGTAACCTCTTGTGTCTTAGTGGCTTTATTGCCTTGCTTGGTGGTGAAAATGATTACAAAACACTTAAAACTTTTACTGTAGCTAAAAACTTAAATATTTTAGAATAAGCTATTTTTACTTAGTAAAATCTTTCTCAATATATAACTGTTTTCTTAAAGAATTCTGTAAATATTTCATTTTGAGACGTTCCTCCTTTTATTTAAGCATAAATGTTAAAATATTTACTTGTTGACAATTTATATAAATAATTATTTTATCTATCCAAACAATTTTAAGATTTTAAATCTCTATATTATTATAGTTCTATGAACTATGTATTATCATTGTCTTTGTCTAATATAAAAATTTGAAATCAATATTCAATGCATTTTACTTCTTATTCAAATATACTTTAGAAATAAAAAAAAAGACCCTTATATTACTCTTAGCTATTAATGATTCTTTAGATATTTATATACATGGAAACTCAAATCTATATTATAATCACTTATATTTTTTATCATTTCATTTTTAAAGATTAAGGAATATTCAAAAATATAGAATATTTTATTTTCAAGATTAATGTTCCCTTAATCATATAATTCCTATGGAAAACAAATATGTAATAGGCAATCACATGCAGTTACTTTTATCCATGTATTTTTCATGGCCTTGAGTTTATTGAATCACTATAAAATAACAGATTAAATTGTCTTTGTTTATAACTAAAAATGTTACTATCTGAAAGTAGAATTATTGATAGCTTAATATCTGTAAAATGAATGAACAAAATTTAATTTATGGGAGAAATATTCATTGAGATTAAAGACAAAAAACTCCAGAACTTGCATTCACTTAGGCATGTCCGAATTCACTGAAGAAAAAATAAAACAAAAATAATCAAAGATCTCTAGTAAAAGTTGTAAATAACTGTAGACTTACTTTTAGTGTTTAAATCAATTTTTAAATATTTTTCAAAATATAAAACTGAGATGGAACTCTATTTAAATTATTTGGACTATTGTCCTCATCTTTGTCGCCAAATTTATTACAACGTTTTGGCTGTTATATGCTCCGTCCTTCTTCAGGTGGTTGGAATGTCAAACTGAACCCTTTATTTTGCTCACTGGGGTAGACTGTTCTAGTTCCACATGCCATGTCTAATGGATGTCAGTTATCAGTTATCTCCTGCTAATTCCTCTCTCCAAATTCTCCACCACCTTAACCAGGTATTGAACTCACACTCTTTGGATCCTGTCACTGGATCTAACTAATGCCTTTATCCACTGTGCCATGTGTCCTTGATGGAAATATTATTTCATTGTGTAATTGTAATCCTTTTCTATTAATAAATAAATATTTTGTGATTTTTCACAAATCAAGACCAAAATAATATTCATCTTAATTGTCAGAAATATGTGTTGAATTCTACTAAAGAATTTTGAATTTACTTGTTTTTTTATCTTATTTGAATCATATAGAATATTTTGGTGCTCAGAAAAGACAAAAGAAATAGTCTGAAAGAAACAGGGAATCATATTTAGACACAGAAAATCAGATAATATTTATTTTTTCATTATTTATAAATCTATTAACTGTACATTTTATGTATACAATAATAGTATATGTAGTGTTTTACAAATTGTGAAAGATGAATGTAGCAGAGATCCATTAGAGATACCTAAAGAAAACATGGAGACCAGTTAATGGCTTCTAGCATACACAAGGGACTGTCTCAAATATGCTGATTCATACCTCCTGTGTCTGTACTGTTTTTATTAGAAAGGAACCTCCAGTTCCAGTGGTCACTGATGTCACTGCATCCAAAAATCATAGAAATTTAGGATCAGTAAAAATGACTAAAATGGATCAATGATATTTACATTCAGTACACGTTTTCAAGTTCTGTCTCAAAAGTAGGTTGATCAGGCTTGTTAGCAAAAAATGAATTCCCTAACAAAATTACTTTTCCTTACAATTTCCAATCTAACATTTTGTAATTTTATAATACTTAAGATAAAAATTATCTAAAAAATGTCTGTTCAGATTTAACAATGTTTTGGAATTTAATTTTCAATCAAAATTTGATTAATCTAATTTACAAAACAGATGTTTTTGGTATTTATTCAAGTTTACGGTCCATAATTAAGATAAAATTTGAGTTTTCACATTCCATGTTAACATTATTTTTTATTTTGTTGCTTTGTGTTGCATCAATTCAAAAGAGTGTGATGGCACCATAACATGATTAAACTATCATTTTTATATAATAAGCACACTCAAATATTTGACAGATTTCCTTTTTTAATTTATCAATATTGACCAAAAAATCTTGAAACAGTTTTTATTTCTTTTTTATAAAAATTATTTATAGCTACTGATTTTTTTTGTTTGATTTTATAATAAAAGTTCATACATTTCCAGTCAGCCATAATTACAATTTTCACAAAAACTAATATAAAATGAGATTTAATTTGGGTATACTTTCATTTTATTAAAAGTAAGGAACAATTTTTGTCTTTCAAATTTGATTTCATCTCCTCTTACTACTTGCTATTTCATCTTTTTAATCAACTATTATACTTAATGGTACATACAATGTCAGATTTTATTACAGAAATTAACATTTTCACAATCAAAATGATCTTTAATCAATGTTGGTAAATTTTTCAGAGTACATTTATCTGATACCATGTGAATTTCAGTTTGTTTACAATAACTAATTTAGTTGCTAGATTTTTATTATGCAACTGAAGAGTTGTTAATTATATGGCAAATAAACATGTAGTTGATATTGTTTCTATTTCAGTTATACAAAGATTGATATAGGCCATGAGAAAGATATAACCTCAGAATAGAAAAAATATTGTAAAATTAAGTAATAGTAATTTTGGAAATGGCAAAAATGTTGAAGATCATAGAACAATCAAAAAAGAAATTGAAAACATTGAAGTACAAGAAAAAAAAATCTGATTTTAAAATATCACAAAAGAATATTTGAGAAAATTTTAGCAATAAACAAGAAAAGCTGATTGATCCGCAAGCAAATATCTGAAAAAGCTCGTATTATGAATGTAAACAGAGAAAATATGCAGAATATTAAAAATATTGGTTAAAATCATGTAAGCAACTAAACTACTACCTTTCAAGTAAGCATCATGAAGAGGAGCATGTAATTTGGGTAAAGAAGTACATGAAGATTGATTTCTTAACAATAATTCTTGAGAAAAAAAAACAGCTACATTGGATAGACAAAAAAATAAATGGAAGAGTAATATTTTGACCTCATAACTTAGGCAGTAAAATTATGTTAATGGTATCCAGATAAATGTAGAGAAATATTGTAAGTTTTTGGACATGATATTTTTTTTGGTTGCTTCAAGAAGCTTTAAGGCAAACAGTAGTTACCTTTAATTTTCATGGTGGAAAATTTAACACCTAAGTATAAAAAAAAAATCTATGAAACATGTATAAAACTTAATTTATAGTCAGTTTACTCTAAATCAAAAGCTGAGAGAATGTAAAAATTCTGATATAAATATTATTTCTAGATTTTTAAACAGAATCAGAAATATTTGGATTTAAAACATGTTTACTGTTACTGTAAGAATGCTATTTTTATGTCATAAAAACATGGAAAATTTAAAAACTTTCAAAAATTCATCTAATTCTTGGATTTTACTAAAACATTTGGTATTTATTTCAAAGAGAATATTTATTTTTTAAACAAGTCTTTTCAAAATTTTAGAAAAAATTATTTTATGCAATTGCACTCCACTTTTTTTAATTTGACTTTCAGTTGTGCATTGAGGTGGAAGTTTACACTTTTTAATGTCCTTGAAAAATAAATACTGAAAAAAAATGAAAATTGGACCTTAAAAGAAATTCAATGCTTTAATTTAAATTTTTAATAAATAGAATATTTTAAAATATGAATTTTGTGCACTTTTTTTTTTAAATTTATACTCTAACAAAAAAATTCAGAAATTTTCTTTTATATTTTTAAGGTTTTTTTTAAATTTTTTATAATATTTTATTTTTAAAAAACTTGATGTCCTTTAATAAATATACACAGATATTAGGAAATATTTTCTGCAACAATTAAAATAATTTAAGAAAAAGATTACACAGCTGTTGATTGAATATTATTATGGGTGTGTAATGTAATTATTTCTGTTTTTCAGTAGTACTTATTCTTGCACTAGCTACGTCATAGCTAAGATGCACTGATTGAAAGAACAAATCTTCTACATTACTTTCAACTGAATTTTCTACAATTAATTAATTGACTGATACAAGCTACCCATGTTATAAGAACGTTTTTCAATGTTTAATATAAAAAAGGAAAAACTTGCTAGAGACTTATTGAATTGATACTGCAGTTAACTGATTGCAGTCACAGAATTATTTCCTTTTTAAAGCTCCATACAAAAATAATCTGTTAGTTGCAAAAATAAAATAAAATTCTTTTAAAAAATGTTCACACTTGAAAATGACATTAAACTTTACATTTTTCAATTCTACAAACATATTTATTTTTTTTAAATTGTTAGAAACAGTAACTAGATGAATTTTAAAATACCACTCAAGAATTACAATTTTTTAAAATAAATATTCCTTGTACTGTAGATTTTTTCCTACACAATTGAAAGTAAAATGTTTTATCAAATTATGCAAGCACCAACACTTATGTAACCCCTTTTTCCCTTTTCTTCTCATTCCCACTTTTATTGCTCAAATATCTTGAAAGTTTTACTGATATTATTTGTTTAATACCAATTTTATTGCAAAAACATTGACTTGCATAATAAAATCTGACAACCGAATCTTGCATGTATTGTTTGTTTACAACATTTATATTTCAATTTCAGAAAGGTGGTTCTTCTTATATTTCAAACTTTGCACTAATTCTTCAAACAAAAATCATTCATATTTAATTTAAATAATAGTTGCTTATCAGAAAGTGATGCTTTTTCACTTTGCCATTCTCATTTCTTTGATTGCTTCCAAAATATTCTACATGCTTATGGTAAAAATGCTATTTCAAATCACACAGGATACATTATTCTGCTTTCACACTGCTTACCTTCATTCATTTCTTACATTTCATTTTCATATTTTAGAGATTTTTTGTTATTTATTAAAACGTTTTTAAACGTATCTTTACATATCATTCATTTACCACTATCAGTATTTATTAAGTCAATTCATGTAATAAAATATCTTCAATTAATCACAACTTCTTTTTGAAGAGATTATTATTTCATTCATAAAAATCTTCAAACACATGAATCATAGAAACAAAAGATAGCATTAGATAAAAATTATGTCAGCAAATATTGCCTGAAGCTTAATACACTATAGCTTTGTATTTCAGAAAAAAATTCACCAAATCAGATATTGATAGAAAAAATAAATACCTTATTAAATGTTCTATCATCTGCCATTTTTTATATTTTAATTTCTGCTTACTGTTTCCTGTATTGTTTTTAATTTTTCTTGTTTTGTCCTTCTCTAGTTAACTCTTTTATTTAGTTTTTTTTCCAGTCGCATTCTTTTTATGCTATTGTATTATTTAAATTACAAAATCCAATTCCTTTCACATCAACAATTTAGATTATTTATAAATATTAGGTTGATGCAAAAGATATGCAGCATTTTTTTATAAACATCTTTTTATTTGTATAAATAATTCATAGCATCATTATCTAGTCATTAAAGTATGTTTTTGTTTTTTAATTTTCTCCTACTTTTCACATAAATTATATTTTCCGTAAGAAAAGAAAGATGCAGATTTTAATTAAATGAATTCTTTGAAGAATTTTTGTTATTTCTTCAACTTGTTAGAATTGCTGACCAAACAAGAAATCTTGTATGGATTGAAACAAAGGATAATTGGAAGGTGACATGTCTGAAAAATCTATTGTATAAGGATGACTTTCTATCTGTGTTCCATAAAATAATTTACCGTATATCCTCACCTATAGTGCAAATTTTTATGATTAGTTTTTTTTTTTTTACACAAAATTAGGAGGTTGCACTACGCAGGTAATTTGCTTGGAGATTAAATATCATGCATTTTCAATGATCTGTTGCACTATACACAGGTAAATCTTTTCTGGTGGGGTTAAAATTCATGTAAAAAATTGTCACATTATATATAAAGTTGACTTATACATGAGTATATATGGTTCATTATTTGCAATACAAGAAAAGGAAAATTCTCAACTTCCTTGCCTAAGAAACCACCATTTCTTTAATGGTGATTTCTTTTTCAATGCATCATTTAAATGATCCAGTTGCACTGTAGCAGTTTGTCCAGGTTCTTGCAATTTGTAATGAAGAATTCTGTCTGAAACACAATTCTTTGTCAAAGTATATTTCATTTAACAAACTATCTGCAATCTAGCCATGATAGTCTTCATTTTGGAGTTGTATAATAAATTGAGTTTTCATCACCAATGGCTCTTGTCCAAAAATGAGAAAGATGAGTCTTTGAATCGGGCATAGGCAACCATTTTGAGCATTTGGCTGCCTGAGATATGACATCATAAGCTATGGCTACCTACTAAGATCCAAGGTAATTTTTTGTTGAAGGAGTCTCAGACATTTTCATTTCAGAAGACCATATGCATAAGCATCTACCTTAGAAGGGGAAAAGTTGATTTTTATATATATATATATATATATAATTAAAAAATTGAAGTCTTGATAAAATATCATCACTAATGACAGTGTGACTAACACACACTGCTGCATGTGATTTGTTTCTTATTCATTCATTTGATGATACAAAAATATTTTTTAAGAAAAAATAACTTCTCAAGGGAAAAAATTTATATCTCTTTTCTGTTTTTAAAGCAATTGATATTTTCACATGTGATGTTCCTTATAGAAAATTGCCAATAGTTTAAAATGAAAATGTTACCTTCATTGAAAGTTTAGAAAATTCAAAAAAATATTTTACTGAATAAATGTTTATGTATAGGGTTATGTGTGAGTGAACAAATGAGAATGAAATGAAACAAATAGAATTTTAATAAATGCTATTTTTCTCACACATCATTCAGAAAGCCAAATAGGCCCATGGGCCCAGTTTGCCCATTTTCTTTTATGTTCCATGTCTCTTCAGGATGTAGGTGATCATGGTCCTCCAAATCTTCCTGTCCCTTGTAGTTCTTAATAAGTTTTGTCTTTTAGTTATTTCTCTCAAACCCTGTTCTGCCATATTATGAGCTGCTTTCCTCTGTTCCTCTATCTGTCCTGTGAGTATCAGATTTTCCAAGCCCTCCTTCCTCCTTACATGCCCCAGAAATTTCAACTGCATCTTTGTGATGTTAAATATGTTTCCTTTTTGTTTCCATTCTCTCCAAAACCTTGCTGTTGCCCACATGTTTGGCCTATGGTATCCTCAGCACCTTTCTGCAGAACTACATTTCTGATGCTTTGATCCTCTTCTTCATCTTTGAGGAGATTGTCCAGCATTTGCTGCCATACAGATATCATGTAACAGTTCAGTACTCTTCACTTTGTTTCCAATGAAATTTTTCTGTCTCTTAATACTCTGTTTAGCATTTAGAATGCATCTTTGTCCATCCTAATACATCTTCAGATCTCACTGTCCAGTGGAGTTCACATTCGTTTGTGCCTGGTTTCTTAGGCAGTGCTATGTACGTAGTTTCAGTCTTAGTCTACATATAACAGAGAGGTGATTGCTTTCACAATCAGCACTTGGATAGGTTTTGCAGTGAATAACTGCATTCCTCAATCTCTTATTGATAAATATGTAGTCAATTTAGTTTTTATTTTCTCCCCATGTTGATAATCACCTTGGATGTTATTAGAAGCAGGTGTTGGCTATTACCTGGTCATTGGCCATGCACCATTGGACTCATTTTTCTCTGCATTTGTTGCAGTTCCTAGTCCAAATTTGCCAGCTATTTCACCATTCAGGTCTCCCATGATAATTAAAATTTCTTCTGATTTACACTGAGCCTTGGCATTGTCTAGCATGAAGTAAAAAGATTCAATTTCTTCCATACTTTGGGTGTCGGTACATACACAATCATGATAGATATGTTGAAAACTTTTCCTTTCAGTTTAACTACAAAAATTCTATCAGATAACTGACAGCATCTCAGAACATACTTCTTCATGTCCTGATCTAGTATCAATCCAACTCCTTTTTCAGTTTTCTCTCCACCTGCATTTATAATCCTATGTTTGTCACTGACAAAATCTCTATTGTTTGACCACCTAGTTTCACATACTCCTAAAATGTTGAAATTTAACCAACTCATCTCCTATCTTACATTTTCCAAGTGGCCACAGTTGTTTAATGTCCTAACGTTCCATATCCCAAGAGTTAGTTTTTGTTTGATGCAAACAGTCACTGGATAATGGTCAGGTGACACCTGTCACTCATGTTGCGCCTTTCCAGGAGAGGGATCAGTTCCAAGCAATTTTATCCTCTCACATGCCTGATTTAAATGCAGACTGATTTTTATTTCATTAATTTTATATTGAATGCTAGTTTCAGAATTTTCATAAAGTTCATAAACCATGTACAATAGTTAACTGTTTATGCAAGCAATATCTTTGGCTTTTATAGACAGTGACTGAGTAAACATGATATATTTGCCTAACATAATCCAAAAGATTTTGCTGAGAAATTTTGTATCTATCTTGTTAGTATTTTTATTGTAAAACACTGGCCAATGTTATTGATGTTCAGAAGTGGAAAGAGTGCACCAGATAATTGAGAACAAGTTATAAATAAATATATTCTATAGAAAAAAAACAGGAATCCTGCATTTGGGGGTGGTGGGTAAGATGATCCTGAAATTCTTAGCCAGCAACTCTTGAGTCATGTGAGAGGAAAGAGTTCTACTGGAACACATCTGGCTTGACGACTATGTCAATGTAGTCAGAGGAGGCATTGACTCTAGATCTTTGTGGGGAAAAAGGGGAAGTAGCATAACATGACTCTCATTGGTCATGACCATCACAATGTGAACCTAGTTTTCATCTTCATAGGTAACCCTGTGGGTCAGCACTATTCACCTGGTTACTTTCAAGAAACTCAATATCTTTATTTAAGCTCTGTTTTATTTTTTGTATTAAACTGAAAGCTGCCATGTTAATACTCTCAATAAATTTGAAAGAGAAAGAAAAACCTTAAAATTTTACATGTACTGCATAATATTGCATTAGGTTTTCTTATGTTTATGGTCTACTAATGGCATCTTCTCCGCATGTATTTAAAACATTTGGCATCAAACCAAATAAAAATAATAGCAAATAACTTTTATTCATTCTTACATCCAAGGTTTCTTTTAATCACTTTGTATAAAGAAAAAAATACATTTTTCTGCATATTTAAGATTACTCTCATTTTTTTTTAATACAATCCTGTTAGTTGCTAGGGATTATGATAATTAGCTTTATAAGTTGAGTATTAAAATAGCTTACATAAAATAGAAACTTAGCAGACCAAGTAATTGTTGGCAACTAAAATAAAGAAAGCTTTGAAGAAGCTAAGCAGTACATCTATTTAAATAGCGAGTTGAATAACCAAACAAGACAAAGTCAATTAAATCTCCTGAAAATTACAAACAACTCTGACAATATCCAGATAAATTGTTGCACCTCAGCATCAAGTTGGCATCAAGACAACATATTCATTAGAAATTCTACATTTGGGACATTTGTATTTGTAATTACTTTGTGCCAGTAACAACAAATAGAACCACCAAAGAAATTCTATCCTTTTTCTTATTTATATTAACAATTTGGCCTCACTACAAAAATAGTGAAATCTAGGATCTAATTCTGTAAAATTCTTTTTATTGGTTTAAATAAAAACAGTTTTAGGCATTATTTTTTA
Source organism: Acanthosepion pharaonis (assembly GCA_903632075.3). NCBI lineage: Eukaryota > Metazoa > Mollusca > Cephalopoda > Sepiida > Sepiidae > Acanthosepion > Acanthosepion pharaonis. The sequence continues at coordinate 851,389 of CAHIKZ030004089.1, read as the reverse complement.
CAACCTATTTCCTCAGTTTAACCTTTAAATGTATATTCTTTACTTTTATACATTTCTTTGTTTATTGCTTATTATAAAAAAAAGACAAGCTTAGACGAATTTAGAGCCAATTTTATCATTACTTTTGACTTAATCCTACTACACTTAATAAGTTACTATTTTACCTTCAATATTTGAATTTGGAGACATGAGCTTCTACAGTAGAATAATAAACACATGATACACTACAACCTTGAATCTGCAGCAAATTATAGATGATGATGATTAAGTATCACATAAAATAATAATATTTTCAATATAAAAAAAAATAATTTTTATCTTAACAAGAAATGCTTTTGCACCATTTTAATCTAATCACACTAAGAATTTTTTTTTCAAACCAACTTCCTGAAGTCCAGATTTAATACTGAACATTCTACATTCATATAAACTTACACTTGTTCTATTTCCTTTCAAACTTAATTAACTCATCAATGACTTTAAGTTCTTTCATAAAATTTCATTTAAATTAATTTTAATTTAGATGCTTCATTAATTTCCTGAACATCATAAAAATGAAAATAAAATTCCAAAGAAAAGTTTGAGAACATTATATATAATGAAGCTCATCTTGAGCTAAAGCCCTGGACACTTAAAAGGATAATGAATTACTAAGCTCCTTGTCATTCATTGAGGTGTGTATCTGAATCTGTCTTATCTATATTTGGAAACATTTTCAGTTCACATTTGCCAATCATAGTAAAATTAATGGTTTGTGTGTGTGTTTCTCTTTAAAATAAAACTGTCTAATAATTGCTTCACTTTAAGTGATTTTCTTTTTTTTCTTTTTTGATTATTATAGAATTGTTTTCCTTAAGAGCGTTGTCTTAATATAATCATTTAAATGGATTGTCTTTATCTTTGAAAATAATATATATATAAAATGGTTTTCTTAGAATTTAATAGAAACTAACTCTATAAATTGGATTATGAATTATATGAAAAGTAGACTACAATAAAATCATTGAGCTTAAACATTTGATAGGATAAGCTTTCATAGTATATTAACAAAATTGTACAAGAGGGTGCTGAAAATTTCTTAGTCCAACCTACTTCCCAATATAGAATATTACATCCTTCTTCTTAACCAATTCCTGATGTTTTTGTTTTATTTTTTTCAAATGACCAAACATCATATTTTGCTTTGGAATTCCTTCTTGGTTAAGCTGAGAACTTCTCAGTACTTCCTCTTACCAATGCTATTATGGACAGAAATGTGACTACTGATTCTTTCAGACTAATTTTATCCACTTTGTTGTCTTTATGACAGTTTTCAGCAATTGTATCAAGTGAACTTGCACTAGGTCACATTTTGGGTATGTCAAACCAAATCAATGTTAGTGTTTCTTTCATCTTAATTTCTATTGCTTTGTGGCATATGTGTTCATATTGGAACGTTACCAGTGTGGACAGGTGTAAGATAATTATTTTATCAGAAACTTGAGAGTTAAAAATAAATAATATATTTCTATCTATTTTCTTTAAAGTGACCAGTGAGTCCTTTACTATTCAGAGTATCAAAAAGTTCATTAACAAAGTGGATATTGATAGCACTCTGAAGAAATGTCAGTTTTGGCAGTTGGAAGTCAGACCATGATAGGGATAGTAGTAATGTCAGAAATCTGCTTTATTTTCTCTCAGCTCTGAACAGAGTGGAAATGTAAATCGCAGGTTTCTTCAAGTGTCACACATGGCTGCATTTTTTTGTTCCACCTCTCCTGATGTCATTTTGGTCTCCTCTCTGCTGGCTTAGAGGCGTCAGGTTTTTTTTAATTTTGAATAGGCTTGAAAATTTGGTGTGAACATGGTTTTAGCTAACTCAAGTTTCTTTGGGTCAATTTTTCATTGACCAAATTGTTTTATTTTCCAGCGTTCCTTTCTTTTTCATTTTTTTTATGTTATGCGTGGAGCCTCCCTGATTTTTAGTATTTTTCAATTTCAAATAGGTAATCTCTACTCCTGTAAACTTATGGTGTTTTTGGCAGGGTTCAGACATTTCTTCTTCTTCCTCTTTTTATTTGAGGGTTACCTTCTTATACGTTGAGAGAAAGATAGATAAGGGTTTTAAAGGAAAGCGCTAATGCCTTATTTTAATTATTCATTTTTGTTTATATATTTTATTTTTAGTTGCAATAAAAATTTTTAACAATGACAAGGATTCCTCTATAGATGAAGCCTTGTCATTGCTAAATTAAAAGATTATTAAGATCACTGCTCTTTTTTAATATTTTTCTTTTAATATTGATAGAATAATCTTGAATACCCAATTTTTACAATACTGTATTTACAAATAAATGAATTACAAATACTCAATTATCAGATAACTGATTTGGTTTAAAATAATTATAGGGTTGGTGAAACATTTCATTCATTAAACAAGACAATTGTTTTTTATTTTCAGCGTTAACTTTAGTGAATATTTTGTATCTTTTTGTTCTGTCTTCTGCTGTCTTTCAGCCAACTTCATAATTCTATCCTCCCAGAACCTTTTATCTTTGTAAGCAATTCTTCTCAGTACCTTTTGCAGTATCACAAGAAATTGAAATATTTTTATGAAGAAAATTCAGTAAAGACCAAAATAAATGATAATTTGAAAGTGGAAAAAAAGAAATGGTGAACACAGTGGATGAATGAAAACATCCCAGCTGAAATAATTTTTGGCTAGTTACCAAAAAACATACATTCTGGAATTATCCTTATAGAATATTACATCCTTCTTCTTAACCAATTCCTGATGTTTTTGTTTTATTTTTTTCAAGTAATGTCTTGACTTTATCACTATTAATTTCAACTGGTATATTTTATTATCCTCTAGTAAGAAGTCTCTAGCATAAAAGTTTCACAAACCACTTTTGACACATTTAATCAGTCACTGTACCTTATCCATAAAAATCCTTCTTTGCATATTAATTTTATTTTACTATGCTTAAAATTAAAAAAAGGTCATAACATAAGAAAATGTTGCTTATTTCCTTCCATTTTTGATGCTAGAATCAATAAAATAAAAATATTCCAATTTCAATAAATTTAAGAAATAAATGCTGAATTACCTGTCACTGTGACAGGTATTTCAGCATTTATTTCTTAAATTTGTCAAAATTGGCATATTTTTGTTTTATTGATAACTCTTTTTAAGTGACATTAAATGCTTCTAATTTCACATAATGACAAAGACCAAACATTTTGGCTAACCCAATATATTTTACACTTTAAAAAAAAAATAACTCAGAAACCACAAGGTATTTACAATGTATAGAACCCCCCTCCCCTTTTCACATGCGTTATTATAGCTACCAACTTAATAATGAAACCATTTATTTTACACTGTAGTATGAAGGTACTTGCATCATGGGATTGCAATAAGCCCCTAGAGACAGTTATATTTAAATTGTTTTTTAATTACTTTGCATTATTGTTTTCAATTCATACTAGTATACTCATTTTTCTTGGTTGTTATACTCACATAGTTTCAGCCAGTCTACCTTTCTGCCTTCTACAGGTATCCATTGTATTCAGTAATCTTCTCAGAATTTTGAATCAAATACTTTATTCAAGCTATGATAGTAGCTTGTTCTCCTTTCATATTCCATGCTTAAGGGAGATAACTCCTATCAGTTAATACGCACTAGTCTTATTCACTTTTGTGTTGTTTGTTCATTCTTGTTTTTTTTTTCACTGAACTAGTGTCACTTTTCAGAACTACCTAACCCAGAGATTGAACCTAAGAAAAAAGATGTTTTTAACCTTTTTAATTCACTAGGCTTGAGACATGTTATACATTTGAATGAAAGAATGGAAAGTAAAACAATGACAAAAGTTGGTTTACCAACCAGTAATTTTGGAATTTTAATTAAGATTGAAAACTAAAAGTTGGTTAGGATTAAATATATATATATATATATATATATATATATAAATTTAACTATGTTCAAAAACAAAGGGAATAAGTATAAGTATTGGGAGAAAGAATTATTTAGTATTATTAATAAAGAATATCATTTGAAGCATCAAACTGAACTTGAATCCAGGTCATGATTGATGTCGTAAATACAATTCAATAATTATGCCTTTCCCATCCCAGCCATCCCCTAATAACAACAGAGCCTAAAGTTACTGTTTTAATTACACAGTATGTTCATAAAGTTATAATATCTACCTCTTCATGAGGTAAGTATAATTTAATTAATGAGAAATTCAGGAACTTATTTGATAAAATATACCAGATATTAAAATACACATTTAGTCAATACTGTAAAATCTGAGTGAGGACTGAAAGGTAATGAACCTGTTTCAAATATTTAGGGACATTTATGAATGTGTATAAAATAAAGCTGTTTTTCAATGGGCAAAATTGTCCTTTAAAAAAAACTAAAATGAAACATGGTGTTCTTGGTTTAAGATACCTACAAAAATATAGATAATAAACAAAATGGAACAATTATTTTTATGGTTGTTTTTACACTCACTCATTAGAACTTATCACAAATATGATGCTATGATGGCCTTCAGATGAAAAACCTCTCTTTTGGCGTTGCAAGTACATGCTTATTTTGGTTAATGATTAATCCAGATTTGATTGAATTCCTTTTTACAACCCTTGATGAGCTATATAACTGTTCCCTCTCTCTCACAAGTACAGATGATACCTAAAGAAGGAGGAATATCAAGAAGACTCTCTGAAAGAGAAATATAAAAAAATTCTCTTCTATTTAGTCACATTCTCTCACTTCAACTACTAGTTCTACTAATCAACTTTATTTCATTTTTATGCCTTTTTTCTGTCTTGTATTTGTCAACAAATAAAATTTGTTTACATTTGTTAATATTCAGATTTTAGTTTTCTACCAATGCAGACATGGCTGATTCAATAAAAGGATTTAAGCATTTACAAAATTAGTTTTAATTATGTATTAATTATTTTGTAATATTTTTTATTTTTTTCTTAGCAAATTCTTTGAAGTCAAACTAATAAACAGCAGTGAATAATATATGCACATATACATACCATTAATATATAATATTAAAAATAATAAGATATACTCATAATATATGAGGAAAATCAATGACAAAGTGGAAAAAATTTTGTGTAACATATTTCATCCTTTAGGGCCTGATCAGACTGATGTTTATATTGCTGTGAGTGAATTTTGTATATTGTCTTTGATTTTCGTAACATTGTTCTGGTAGATGAAAAATTATGTTTTCCCACTAATAATATGTACATATATTCATACTAATAAGATATACCTATGTACATACTAATAAGCAACATTAAACCTATTTTCGTGAATAACCTGCATATTTCTTGAACAGAATTTTCTCTTTTTATATAATTACAAAGCAAATTTTTTTTATGTTAATAATTCTTGATATAATATTGGTTAAGAAGTGTGTGCATATATATATATATATATATATATATATATATATATAATTACTACAAAAATGACTACAATGAAAGTAATAAAATTGTCAGATTAAAATATAAATATTATTTTTATATATATATATATATATATATATATATATATATATATATATATATATATATTGAAATGGGCACAAGAGTTAATCACTGATTTATAAAAGAAAATAACGAAATAATGTATAAGAAATAAATAAATTTGAAATATTCAAAACCAACCTTTTAATGGGTTAAGAACAGTCTTTTCTTTCTTCACATTAGTATTTCTTTTCCTTTTATCAAAATTTCTCTTCCTGAGTAAATATAATCATTTAATGATTTCTTTCCTAGTCATGTTCACTTGGCTCAAATATTTAATTAAATAGAAAGAAGTGAAAATTTGCTAGGAAATGATTCTGTTGAACCAAACTGATAGTTTTATATGCAAAGAAATTGTTGGAAAAAGTTCATAAAATATTATTTTCAATTTCCTTATTAATTTTAGGCAAAGAATTCTTTTTGATGTTATCATATAAAAGTATCTTAAGAAACATGATTACTGCTATTCCACTAACACTTTCAATAAAAATTCTTTTTATTTTTCAATATGATAAATCAATAAGAAAGAATTTTTTAATTTAATTTTTTTTCTTTACATTAATTCCTGACATTTTCACATTTTAATTCTTTGGTTTTCTAAAAAGAAATTATTAAAGATTATTCAGAACTATTAAGTTACACAAATGATTATGTTATTTGCCAGAGTAGTTTGTAAATTGTGTATACAAGTCTACATATTGTGCAACAGTGAGGATCTCGGGACATAGCCACAGGAATATTTACTGCTGCTTTTCACTGTTGTCTTTTATCTCTTAGCCAGTCAATAAGACTGATTTCTAAATTTCTGATACAATTCTGGCACAAATATCTCCACTTATTTCTATCCAGGGCAACTTGCTCAAAGTTAATATGAAGCACATTGACAGCTCAGAGGTCACTGTTTAGCTTGTCTTTATACCTGAGCCATGGCTGTCCAACAGTCTTTTATCCATACTCGACCTGACTATACATAAGGACTGTAGGTATTCTATCATCACTCATTCTTGCAACATGACCAGCACCTTACAACAGAATGGGCATTATGACACCTTAGAAGTTCAGTGTTTTTTGCTAATGCAAAAACACTTGTGAATTTTTCCAACACTTAGTTTGCTTTTGCCAATTTGTTAACTTTGTCTATTTTAAAATCTGTGGATAGGATATATCCCAGGTAGGAAAAATCTTGAACCATGTTCAGCTTTTCCAAACCAATGGAAACAGAAGGTGAGTAGTACACTTGGTCAGGTTCAAGTTGCTGAAAGACAATAGTTTTCTTCTCAATGATTTCTAAGTATATACTTCTAAGTGTATACTTTGGTAGCTCTGCAAAGCAAGATGTTACTTGTGGGGTTGATTGGGCAGCTAAAGTTACATTGTTTTTTTTTTCATCCCAAACAAGGCGATAGTGCACAAAAGGTTTAATTATGATTATATATGTTCCATATCAATCAGCTGGATGTCTTCCACAAAAATTGTAATCTGTGGCTATACTTTTGATGATAGGGTGTCCAATGCTGATCTTCTCACAAGATGCAACATATTGAGACTTTCCTGATACAGTAACAAATTTGCTGGATTGGTCATGAGTGATGACAGAATACCTACAATCCTCATGTATAGCCAGTTTGACAGTGGACAAAGGACTGTTGGACAGCCGTGGCTCAGGTTTAAAGACAAGCTAACCAGTAACCTCTCAGGTGTCAATGTGCCTCATACTAACTTCAAACAAGTTGCCCCAGATAAAAATAACTGGAGATATTTGCACCAGAGTGGTATCATAAATTTAGAAATCAGTCTTATTAACTGGCTAAGAGATGAAAGACAATAGCAAAAAGCAGGACTGAATATGATACAAATATAAAAACTGAATGAGTTTGCTGGATCCTCATGTCAGGAGTCCCCCATATATAATAAAACTATAACACCCTAAAAGATGATGTCATATTTAACTTTGAATGACTAGGTGCATACACATGATTATTAGATATTTTGATGAACAAATTTTTAGACAAGGTTCTGTAAGACCACATTACAAATGCTTGCTAAGTTGGGCACATTGTAAGAATAGCATTTCCCAGTAGTGTTGCAAGTGGGACACCTGGAGCATTCAATGAAACTATGTAATGTTGGGAACAGATTTTTGCCTTCATGTAGATGGTGGTCATTTGCATTTCTGCTATTGATCTTCCAGCATGTATTCACCCACAAAACACAGGCACAACCATTGATATCATAATGTGGAGTGCAATGTTAAGACTAACACTCACATTTGCCTTTTGTGAAGCGAATGTTGAATATTATCATGTATGTCCAGAATGTTGTTCAAAGTGATGAGACGTTCTAGCAGGATAATACCTGACCACCTAATGCCTGTGATACTCAACATGTTTTGCAGGATATTTGAACTTCCCTAATTGACATAACTGCCTGACATATCCCAACAGTTGAACATAAATAGACATGGTGAAATGATATCTGACTACAATTCTTCATCTATTATATCAACAGGTACAAGGGGCATAAAACAATGTATTACAGAATTGTATTTACCATTATAAGCATGAAAGTACAGGTGAATATTAATTTTGGATCTCTCTACTCTTGATACAACTCTCTATTCTGAAATCTGTGCACATATTGATCTGTATAGTTTGATCATTTACTGTAATCTATCTATATTACCTGTATTTTTAATCTTGTGTTAATTGAAGCACATATTCAGGATGTTGCAATTTTATCTTCTGCCAGTGAATGAATAATTTAAATTTTCAATTCATCCAAACTTATCTGTTGAAATGGTTAGATGTATGCATAAATTTTATGCTAATAGTTTGTTCTCTCACACTTCTCACATGTGGAACTCTCTTCTGGCTTCTTGCTTCCCAGTCAGCTTTACATCTAAATGTTTGTCAATTATTACCTCTTGTCTTATTTCCTGTCCTATTATTGTACTTTCTCTTTTATAGTGTTTTTTTTCTGATATTTGCTAACACCCGTGTCTTAGTAACTTGCAGTGAAATGATTAAAACTATATGATGGACAAGCTCTGTGTGTATATATATATATATATATATATATATATATATATACACACACATACACATACTGTATTGGGGCAGCAGACCATTATTCAAACATATATTGTTAAATATAACAGGCAACGAATGTCTATTATGTTTGATCATAAGCTGTTCTAAGCTTTGTATAATTGCTTTAATTTTGGGAGAAAATAAAGACAAAAACTGTCCAACAGTTGGATAATTTTATTATTCTGTTCCTTGATCTAAGATTTCAGCTCAAATGAGCCATCTTCAGAGTTGTTATATGGACATTTAAACAAAGATATTCACTATCTAAGCATATGGATCTGTTGGTAATATTTTGTTCTCTCACATGGTACAATATCATAAAACTGCATCATGAATTTACAACCTGCATCTGCTATTCTCATATAGCAATCTTCTATGTCAACAGAATGTCTTTGTTTAAATGTCCATATAATATGTATATGTTTGAATATATATATATATATATATATATATATATATATATATATATATATATACACACACACCTTGTCAAGCAGTGTTTGCTTATAAAATGATAACTACAAATACATTTCTCTAGGTAATTATTAATAATTTATTTTATAATCAAAATTAGCATTATCATAAAAAAACAGTTCACCAATATTAGCATGAAATTTTCTTGGTTTTATATCTACAACATGTGTTCCAATATAAAATGAATTATTCTGTCAGCTGCTATTTTAAAGTGCTATGTCAATCACATTCTGTGTTAAGTTTAGTCATAATGTTTTCTTTTTGTTGCTAACATTTTATACATATTGTATTATTTATGCTTTCTTAGTGTGACATTTTTTTAATTTAAGCCTATTGTGGTGCGCCATATTTCTTCAAGACATGTGATAATAGCTCTCTACAACTTTCTATATTTTGTTATTCTCAATAATACATCTCCCTTTCACTTCATGATATCTGTTTGCTTAAGCTTTTCTAGTGGGTTACTTACTGCTTTCCTCTTTTTCTCTTACCTTTGATGTGTCAAGTGAGTGTTATATTCTCTAGTTCTTCTTTCCTCAATAGGTATCATGAAAATTTCAGTTATCTTTCTACAGTTTCTCTGTAGTTCTTTTTCTTCTTAAAACTTTCTCATTTGCTTCATGCTCTTTTAATTGATAGTCGCAACAAGCTCAGTCCAGCCCAGATCAAATTTTGTCAATCTTTCTTCAGCTCTGTTTCATGGTATTCTCCATATCCCATATCTTCTCCTATTTCTATTCTAATTCTTCTCCGTACACAATTCTATTTTAATCATTAGTTTTGTCAATAGACTCAAACTGATTGTTTGAAATTCGCATTTATCTGCAATTGTTTTCTTTTTCTTTAGTGGGTAATGCTATGAAAATTTATCTACTTTGATCTTCCAGTATTTTACCACTATTGTATATTTCATTGATGACTTCAATAACCTTACTAGTGAAGTTGCTGTGTAGATTTTTTTGTCTCTTAGTTTATACATTGCTTTGGGTTTTATTGATGTTTGCATACAACTTGTAGGCAATCACTTTTGGAGTCAGTACTTAGGATGCATTTCTAAATCATTTTAGAATAATCAGAATAATGAGAGAAATCTCTTCTTTTTTTTTTAATAGACCTAACTTTATTCCTCAAACCAAGAAACCCATGACATCAAATATAATTACATTGAAGATAATATTTAATACAGATAGATTAAAGAATGTTCAATAAGATACATTTTATCAGAACATCTATCCATTTAAATTAAAAAAAACAACATTTGCATGAAATAAGCAATACAAAAGGCATAAGACTTTCTTGAATTACTGGCACATCAACTGAAATTACATTTTTATGTTATGATAAACTGAATTAAATTCTACAATCAAACAAAGATTTAATCATAGTACACTATATCAGATTATATTATGAAAGCTAATTTTTTCATAATAAAATTAATATTAACCAACAGATGTTGGTAAAAATGTCAGGGTATATTTCTATAAGGAAAATATATAGAATGAGTTTTAGCTTATCTCTATACTTATTAAAAATATTCTTTTCATTATGTCAGTTTTTATTATGCAAGTAAATCAAGTGTAACATACAAATAAAATTTATAAATAAATCTAAAGGGTATAGACCAGAGAAATATACATTTAACATCAGTACATTGTGACCCTCACTATCTTATCGACATTTACTTTTTGCAGATTTTGACGTCATTCTGAGGCCTTTTTTTCCAAATCTGAGAATTTGTTTTGTTTATGCTAAAAATAAATATAAAATTTACTATTTTTACCCATAGTGTTGAAAGTGTTAAATTATTCAACTTTTTAACAAGAAAAATCTCAACTTGATGTTAAAAATTACCACAAAACATTGTTGATTTAATTAAGATGGAATGATCTATTATTACCTGTCTATAATTTGTATTTAGATACATTGTACTTATTTTCAATTCTTCTCATTGAATTATTTACCTATATTGCATATGATCCATTATTGTACAAAATTAGGTTACAATAATATTTTTATTTCATATGAATACTAGCGTATGAAAATTGAGATGTAGTAGAGTGTGCCCCCCCCCGTATCATAGATTCAGGATAAGGGTTGGTGGTACATGAGACCCTTACACTTGCCCAGTTTAACACAATATTCCACATATCTAAATAAATTATTATTTTATCATTTTGCATGTTAATATGGACTCCTTGACATTCTATAAATTCATCAACCTCACACATTGATTTTAACTTTTCTACTTTAATATTCAAGGTTATGATCATAATAAATAAATCTACAACAGTGGTGATATACCAGAAGACCTAAATAGATCTATTTTCATAGCACTGCATAAGAAGCCAAGTGTAAATGAATGTGAACTCCATTGGACAATCAACCTAATGTGCCATATAACAAAACTTAACTGAATTCTGATCAATAGAGCATGCAGCAGAATTAGAACGGAAATAAGACAAGAACTATACAGAGTCATTAAAGGCAGTGGAACAGGGAATGCAATATTTATATTCAGAATGATATCAGAAAGATCGATGCAAAAGGATGTATAGCTCTGTTTTATAGATTATGCAAATGCATTGGATAAAGTATATCAGAAAAAACTGTTAGAACATCTCAGTAATCATTGACATATTTGGGAAGGATGTCAGAATTATCCAAAACCTATACTGAGAGGAAACTGCCTGTATATGCATAGAAAATGAATTCAGTAAACCTACAAAAATAGAAACCTATACATTGAGGCAATTTTGAGAAAATAAGATGTCCTACCAGGATTCATTATTGCTGGCCACAATCTTAACAAAATAAGATATGCAGATGACACAGTGTTGATAGAAGATACAAGAACTCCTACAGAAGGTAGTAAAAGAAAGCAAGAAGAAAGGACTAAATATCAATTGAAAGAAGAAAGAATTGCATGGTTTGCTAGCAAAAGGGTCAGCCCAACATGAAAATTACAAACTGGAGATGCCAAAATCAAGTAAATACAAAAATTTAAATATCTGGGAAGCATTTTAACAGAGGACAGAAAGTATGGCACCAAAATCTGAAGGTGCATTGGGAGTGAAAGATGCCTTCCAAAAGCTAAGCAGAATATTGATAAACTTTGTTAGAAACAAAGAAAAGACTACTGAACTGATACATGATATATGTTCTCCTGTGTGGCAGTGAATGCTGGACAATCTCCTCACAGAAGAAACTTGTGATGTTAGAAATGTGGTTCTAGAGAAGCATGCTGAGAATACCATGGATAGAATATGAGCAATGAACAAGTTTTAAAGAAAACAGAAACAAAAAGGACACTTATACTTAACATCAGAAAGAGATAGTTGAAATTACTAAGTCAAATAATGAGGAAAGAGGGATTGGATAATGTGACACTCACAGGACATGGAAGGCAAGAGGGAGAGAGGAAAACCACACATAGTAAGCTTGTGTAAATGGATGGTAGAACAACATTTAGAAGAGATAACAAAAGACAAAATTTATTAAGAACTACAAAGGACAGGAAATTGTGGAGAGCCATGATCACCAACATCCTGTAGGGACAAAGCACATAGAAGATGATGATGACTTTAATTACTGACAACTGTTTTTATTGTTTCCCAAAGATCATCTTTATTGTTTTTTTTTTTATTCTTGAGCTTGAAACTTCTTGGATGTGACTTTTATTATTTTCTTCTTTTTATAAAAAAAAAAGAACTTCTTAGAACCTACAATAATTGTCTACATTTATCTTGATAGTAACATCACTTTTAATGGACCAATGATTTTCCTGTCTTCAATACGAGCCCAAAACATTACTGTTATTTTTAAATCATGTTGACTATTTCTATGAAGGAGCCAAAATCTAACCCAATCATTGGGTCTATTCAATGTAACTCTACATTCACCTCTAAAAATTAATGTCAAAAAATCAGTTTTCTGATATTTCTCTTTTGTTTATTTAAAGATTTTGTAGTTTGACTTGAAAGCAACCAATGTTCATAATATCCTGCCTCTTCTCTCTGTTTGCAAATGCAATACAGATTTCTTGAAATATTTTCTCACTGATTATATTTAATTTTTCTCAAATCTCTTTTTATAAAATTCTTATCTTTTCAATATTTCCAATTTCCTTTTTGATTGTTTTGCGATCTCTGTTTGATTTCCATGTTCCAATTTCCAATGTTATGTTCTCATCACTCAATAAATTTACAGTATCTTGTTTCTCTTTTGAGGTTATGACCCATAGTAATCTTTATGTGTCCAAAATTAAAACATAAATATCAGTAACTATGATAGATATTTATTTTCAATATAATGAACAGCCCTTGAGTTGTATCTTAAAATCACACACTAGAGAATAAGTTATCATGAATATTCCTAATAAAAGCAGATATTATAAGATGAAATTCACATGGTGTGTGTGTGTGTGTGTGTGTGTATATATATATATATATATACACACAAACACACACAATCCTGAAAATATTATGAACATTGATTAGTTAATACCAGTTTTATTGTGGAAACATCTACGCACATAATAAAATCTGATATAGTGTAAAATTTGGAGTACATAGAATAGATTTGCTAGATGTTAACTTTCTCATCCTTAATCAATGATTGTATATACTTTACTCAAAGAAAATAAGAGGTTCTAGCCAAATAATTTGGCCAGAGCACATTCAGAGGAAACTTTAATTACTTTTATACTCATAACAGGATGTCTTATAATTCAGACAACGCATCTCTCAATTTGTTTGATTACATGAACAGTCCAAGAATGTTCACAATAAATGAGAAATTCAATCGGTCTCAATAAGTGAAAGCTATTAAATATATCAGATTGATATTCAATAATGATTTAGATATATTGTCTTCTTGATCTTATCATTTAGTTTCTACACAGCCAGAACTTTTCATCAAATACAAATTCTACTGAATTGTGTTCCAACATGGAAAAAAATCTATTCACTTCTTACCCAACAACAAAAGGTACAAGAAAAATGGGCAGAAAAAATAAGACAGAAAATGCAAACAAGTATGCATAGAATAATATTACAATAAATAAATAAATAATAATAAAAAACATGATTTCAGAAATGCTTAAAATTATCTTTATCTTTGTTGTTTTTAAAACAACTTTTTAATCTGAATTTCTGGAATAAGGAGTTTTTGTTTTGTTTTGTTCTTTTTAATCAAATTTGGATTCAATGTCCTCATCATGTGAAAATAACTTAGTGGATTAAAGTGTTGGTTTGTGAATTTGTTTACATAGTAATAGTGAGTTCAATCCCTGGGTAGGATAGTACAGACATAGATTCAGTAGAAAAGGGGTGAGCAATAAATGAGCAGTAATAATAAAAAGAACAGGATAAGATAGACAGTGAAACAAGAACAATCTACCACCATAGATTAAATAAAGTATTCAGTTCAAAATTCACTGAAGGTTACCTGAATCAATAGATACCCTGAAGAAGGTAAAATAATAACAAAGATGAGGATATTCGTCTAAATTTAATTAATGCAAATTTTCAGTTTATAATCTTCAGCTTCAGAAACTGCTTTTTTCTTTATTTTCTTTTTCATTTCTTTACAAAAAACAAGACTTGATATTTAAGTTTTGTGTTAATGTTTACATGAGGACAAATGAAATTGGAAGAATACCAACTATTCTTATCAACAAATTTAGGAATTGGTCTTTTGTAGATACCTAACATGAGTGTACTGTTATAATTATTTTTCTGTACACTAATTTCCATAATGGTTTAAATTCTAGATTCTTTTACTTAATAGGTTCATTTGTTTCATAAAACTATATGTGCTGTTTCCTTCATCTTACAAATATTCCAGAGTGGTTCTAAGGTTCATTTCTTACCTAAATTTGATATAGAGAAAAATTCCTTTTGTTACACAAAAAGGAAGATTGCATTTAATATTTATGTATGAATTTATATGTATTGGTGTTCCATTTGTGGATATCTCAAATTCACATTCTGTGTAAGTCACATACTATATTCTAACTATAATGAATTGTACTGATGATCTGATGAAATTCATAAGATCTAATTTTATTTGTGCATCCACTTGATAAAGTTTAGTATTTCATTTCAGATATTAGTAATTGTCAATATACTTATATTATTTTGAACTACTTAGATGTTGTATAACATCTATATCAACCAAGATGAGAGCAGTAGTTGAAAATAATACAAATATAGAGGTAAAGTTATTATTTACTACTAAGCTGAGATGTTAATGGTGCTGTTCTTAGAGCCAAATCTTCAAAGTATTTCATAAGTATAGAAATTTCCCATGACCTATTAGATTGTCAGGGTGCCATGCTGAAATGGTTTATCATTGAACATCCAAAGTAGACTACTTCACAAAGCTAAAGTGCCCCAATTGTCCTTCTATTTATCTCTAACCTCTGGTCAGGAAGAAGTGAATTCATGCCTTTCCCAAGGATAAGTGAATGTAAATTATCCAATGTAGAAATTGAACTCCTATTTTCCATTGTCCATCCCATTTACTGTCCCTTTATTTATACCAATTCAAAGTGCATTTTACTAATGAAAACCATCACCAACAAAAAGTCATACCGCAACAAGGTTATCTTGTGTAAGTCTATATTCCTTTAGGAAAATTTAAAACTGCAAATATTTCTCAAATGTTTTTCATTAAATAACACACTATGCACCTACAACATTCTAACAATGTCATAATAACATTTAGTTTATCTTTAGAAATTTCTTTCAGGTAAAAATTGGATTGTAAAATTTGATATCAACCCCCTCTCCTTATCCAGCATTAAAGTTCAACAAGATTTTACAATTAATTTTACCAACAAATCTAACCATTCATCATATGCTTTCAATCTCATTAGTATCAGTCAGTGGTTTCTGTTTCTAACAAAATAAGCAAAGGAATGTCTGTACCACTCAAAAATAATATTATTAAAACAGCACATATGAATGTGAAGTGGTTATAAAGAAAACTCTTAAAAACTTGGATTTGCATTTAAGTTCAGTAAAAACAGTTGTTACAAATTGGAGGAAATTCCACTTTCTAACTCTAAACATCCCAGTAAAATGACTTGCAAGACCAAAGCAAAATTGTTCAAGATGGCTGTTTTTAATACATATTACCCTGAAATTGCTGCAGAGTTGTGCTGCTGAATTTTACAAACACAAACACAAAACAAGCTTGAAAACTTCAGTGGCTTGTAAGAAATCATAAATCCAAAATGAAGATTATTTTTATCAAAAAAAAAAAAAAAACACTCATAAGTATGTGGTGGAAGATATTGTGGTCAGATTTTCCCAAAATTTAAAATCTCGATAGCAAATAGTATCCTTCCCTCCTTCTGTACATGTGAATAGATACATGATGCTTTTGGAGTTTTTTTCTGCATCTGAGAGATTCTTTTTTAGCATAAAACTATGGATATGTACTCTCAAAGTATTTCTTGAAATTAATCAAAAAAATCTGCTTTGGTTGCAATTTCACTTTTCAGTAACATCAAAAGCTACTTCTGATTGGTTTAAGTAAATAAACTGCAGATTGTCATAAAATTAAAACAGTTGTCCATAAAGAATGATATAAATGGTGAAAATCTTATACTAAACTATTCTTATTCAGACATTTGGAATTTCTATTATTTATTTGTTAAAAAGTAAATGGAAATTGAAAAACGTGTCAAATTTGGTCAACAAATTTTTTATATAAAAAGGATTTTAAAAATCTACTCTTTTACTTAAGCTTTTGTCTTTTATTGTATGTTTTATATACAAAGTATATAATTTAATGCAGAATTTTATCCATTTGAAAAAAGATTTGTACAATTTCCTTAGGGGATGTAGACTTTTACAATGTATATATTTGCTTCATGTTAGAAATGTATTGCCTGTGTACAGAATGTAAGTATTTCCATTAAGTTATTCACTAACATGCTGGTACATTCCCTTTCATGATTGATTTGTCTCCAATTTGTCTCTTACTATTGACAAGGTCTTGTCAATTGGAACTTTGTTGAACAGCCTCTCAGCACTTTATGATCAGTATGGTCATCTTTTATTAACTCTACAAAGTAGATCAAATTTTGGACAAAACTGGGAGATTTCTATGAAAGTGGATTGATTTGTTAAAAACTAGCTCAGTGGATAGCACATCAAATCATAGCAGCTGACCATGGGTTATAACAAAATATTTTCCTTGCAAATTTTCAGGTTTATATATATATATATATATATATATATATATATATATATATATATATGAGTTTGCTGAATGTATCAGGTTAGAACATTTGTTAAGTCAATTTCAAAGACAATATATACAAATTAATTTAACCACATAAGTGCTATTTTGTCTCACTACTTTTCACCATCTTTGAGGAAGCTTCATGATTTCATCCTCCTAGAACTTAACATCTTTCTGGGAGTTAAACTGATCTATCTGGTCTTTACAAGCTTCTAGACAATTAAAGTCCTTTCCATTAAAAGAATTTTGTAGGAATTGAAATAAATGGTAATCCGAAATAAAGGTCAGGTAAGTACAACAAGCGTAATAGGACATCTTATCCAAAAGAGATGTAATTTTTGTCATTGTTCAGATGGAAGACAACACCCTTCTGATTGGCCAATTCCAGACATTTTTCATCAATTACTGCCTTTAATTCATCCAGTTGGGAATAGTACTTGTTTGAATTCAAAATCTGATTTTGTGGAAGGAATCTCACGCAGCATCACATTCTTCAGAGGCAAAATGACTTTTCATTTCCTCAGGACCTTTTTACTCAACATTGCTGTAAAAAAAAAATTCATTTTTCATTACCTGCAATTATTCTTTTGTTTTTGTTTTTTTTCAGATGGAAATGCAGTTCGTTAAATTTTTTCCATTAAATCATGAGGCACCCAAGCTTTATAGCTATTCAAGTATCGGAGTGTTTTTAAATACCTTACAAAACTCATATGAGATACATAGAAAATCTGTCATGTGACCCCAATCATCTTTAATCATCATTTCAATTTGGACATGATCAATGACTGCAGGCCTGCGAAACACTTATGAACAGTACTCTCAGCTATGGCACCATCTCCATAAATAGCACATATGGTTTTTGCTGTTTGTATAGCATTTTTTTTTCCTTCTGAAAATCAAAGAATATCAAATAATAAAAAGGGACCTCATTTTCCTCCATTTTAACTTTTACTATAAAAACATTTAAAATTCCCAAGGTACACATGAATCATATAGACAGATATCTTGAAATATCTCCTTTTAGAATATGTAGATATCAAATTTCAATGCCACCTATTGTAAAAAGTTATAAATTTTGTTCCATCTCAATATATTGATGTATTTCTTAAGTTTTGGAAAAATATTCTTTCTATTGGCAAATTCAGTTATTTTTTCAACTTTACTAAATTAGATTTTGAGCTTATTTAAATACTCTGAATTTTCCAAAATACAACTAGCATTAGCCTTATAATCTGGTAGAATGACAACATTACAATATTTGTATTTCTCTGCATTAATTTTCTGAGTTAATCATTCTCCATTTACAATATTTGTTATGAGGCGTTTTATTTTTTCTATTGCTTGCCTTATTTTACATCTGTGGAAAAATTTGATATGAATTAATTTTAATTATATAAATTAGATACATGACAAGATGTACAGGTGGCAAAGAAAGCTCACCATCTCCTCTGAAATAATAAACATGGAACCATTATGGGAAGTTTGGATGATTAAAGAAATATATCAAAAATAGTTAATGAATGTATTAAGT